>JAIUCV010000029.1:3089502-3143676 GCA_026724425.1 Erythrophleum ivorense | reverse complement strand
GGATGGGCTCTAGGTTGCATAAATTCATATAAAGGAGAACAAGCAAGAAGTGCAATAAAAGCCACAGAATTTACCTTGTTTTAAGACCATTTCAAAGGCTCTTTCCATTGCTTCATGCTCTTCCTTGAAATTTTAAGCTCCCTCCTCTAGACTAGACCCAAAATAGGCCCATATACATCATAAAAGCCATAGGAGTAAAGAGGAGAAGGAGAGAAATAAGATTAATGAATGAAAAGTAATGAAATTCCACACTTTTCTCATCTTTTCTTGGCTTTCTCCTTCCTCTTTTCCGTCCTTTCTTGTGAATTTCTTTAGGGCTCTCTCAACTTTATTTCAAACAAAAAAAATTGTGGCTAAGAGCTAGAGCAAGTGGCTAGACGTTTAAAAAAACAAAAAGGTAAAGTTAACACACTTTTCTAACTTTTCATTTTAGTCCCTAAATCATGATTTATCCATTTGGCCTTATTTCAACTCCTTTTCGAGAATTGTCTTTTCCATCATAAAATTTAGTGCTCTCTAACTTATAAATTTTCTTTGAAATCACTTAAATTGGGTTTGAAACTATTCCAAACTATTTGATCAAAATTTCAGTCAATTGACAGTTGAAATCGCTTACCAGAGAGGTTTTAACTGTTTCTGGGGCTTTCATGGTTTTCAGAACCTTTAAGAACCTTATAAGGCACAAATTTTTCATTTAAAATACCCTTCTGTGAGTTTTCCAAAATTGTCAGAAATTACGAAAATGCCCCAACTTTCTTTCACAAACTTTTCTAGCTCATCTGGCTCTATTTTTAGGGCACCTCTAGCCTTAGATCCTCCTTATTTAAGGTCTAGAGTATTGCTCTAATTTTGTTGGATCTCAAATCATTATATTTGGGGGACTTCATTTTTATATCTGGTGTGTTTTGTACGTTTACGGGAAAACCAAGTGTTACAACAATCTTTGTTGCTAACAAAAAAAATCAAAACAACATCGTTTTACTAGTCCATAGATGAAATTTATGATAGAAACTTTCGCCTCTAATAAAAAATTTTCAAAATGATTATCATTTCATAGACATAATTTAAGGTGAAATTTTTCTTCTTATTTCCCTTCAATAAAGGATAACTCTTTTCTTAGCCCTAATTACAATATAATTCATAAATTTACCAAATCTCTATAGCCTAAAATAATATATGCTTAAAAGAAACTACAAATAATAAATTCTTATGGGATATACTTTAGGTTATAATTTACTCCATCTTTGTTCTCAAGTTCTATAACAAATTATGGAAAAAGTAACCTAAATAAATAATGTAGTTTGTTAGTTCACAATTGCTTGCAAAAAAATTACTATGATAACCCCATCTAGTAAGAAGGCTTTAAACCTAATTATAATTCAATGGGCATATGAATGAATAACTCAAAGCAATAAAACAAATTAATGCAAAGAATTAAAGCATTGTACTTCTTTGTACATGGGGAAGGAATTGGGTTAGAGCATAGTAAGAGTAATGAATTCAATGGTAAGTAGTAAAATGGGCTATCAATATTCATAGAAGTGACAAAAACACCAATGTCTAACCTTAGTTAATTTTTAGAAAAGTAGTTTGAATTCATCTTTCATTCCTTGTGAAGTAAATTTTCATAGGGTGACATATTTTTTTCTTTTCCTACCAATTTACAGATAATCATTGGCTTTGAATACTTTGAAATGATGACATTCCACCCCTAAATCTATTACTACATTTTAATTTATAAAATCAAACATTAGCGATGGAATTAGAGATACAAAAGTTCTTCTCTAACTTTAAATTACCTAGTCTAAGACAAATTAAAGATGGAACTTTTCATCAATAATTTGTAGCTCATTTTTCCCAAGAAGAAAAAAAAATCCAAAGATAGATTGGAAATGAAAATAATTATGGAAAATAATTTGAGACACAAAACTGTAGTCCTTAAATATTAGTTGATTATTCCAAAAATAATCTTCCATCTAAGATGGATTTTGTGATAGCAAGTTCTACATTAAATTTCCATGAATATTATTTTTCTTAACTCTTAATTATTGCAACATATTAGAAATGCAATTAAAGACTATTACTTTCAATATGGTTTATTTTGTCTTCAATTTCATCTCTAAAATATTCTTTTTTCTTTCTTAAAAAATCAAATTTTAGATAAGAAATTGAGACAAATTTGCCTCAAATTAAAGAAAAGAAATTTTTCATCTTTGATTTTTGTCTCTAATTCCCATTTTTATTATGGTGAGAATTAGAGAGATCAACCTTTTGCCTGGCATTAATTAAGTTCATGAATTCAATTTCATGTCACCTTATGCCATATAATCCTACAACTTGACACCTAGAATCCCACTAACCATTTCACTTAATCAAATTCCTAAGCTAGTTATCCACTTTTTCCCACATTCTCCTAGTTAATCCTCCATTCCCTTGCATGATTGAAAATAATTGGCGAAAGGGGGAGGGGGAGAGAGAGAGAGAATCTTCATTGAAGAAAGCTTAGAAAGAAGAGAGCAGAAATTCAAAGCTCGCATATGGTAATTCCCTTACTCTTTTCTCATGGTGCTAGAAAAGAAAAATGTGTAGAATTCCTTGAGCTTTCTTTTGATACCATTTGCATGTCCTAAGTCAGAATTTTCTTGGAGGACTTAAGAAGCCTTAGACAAAGGGAAAAAAAGCATGAGGAGGTTCTTTAGGTAAAATTTTTGTTCAATTCTTAAAGCCGTGGAAAGAAATTTTTGTAGCTATGGAATTGATTTTGGCATGTGTAAATTGTAATATTATATATGAATGATGTATGGACCATGTGTGGCACAAAATCAATGCAAATGAGAAAACTTGACACTTGATAGCATGTATGTTAGTGTATTCTTAGACATAGAATTACCAAAATGAGATGTATGAGATTTAGGACTATTTGGGCAGCTCATATTAGTTGTATTCATGCTTTTAAACTTACCCAAGAGGTGCCAAACACCAAAAAGAGACGTATGGACCAAGTTGATACCTTATATGATGCAAAATTGTCCATAATGGTGAGCTATGGCACAAATGATCCAAATGAGCTCTTCTTGGTCTAAAATTTGGCATGCATCTTAGGCTTGTTGAAAGCTTTTTGGAAAGATAAAGTGGGTAATATCTAGAGGTCTACAGAATTTTTGGCAAAATTTTGAAATTGGCAAATTTTCTGGTTTTGGCTCTGATACTGTTCATATGGTCTAAATATTGATCTTTATCATTCATGGGGCAAATGATATCCAATTGTTGTAAAATTTTATAAGGAAAAATGATATCCTTCCAATTAAATGTGCTAACTGGAAGCACCTCATTTGGATGTCTAGAGAGAAATATATAAATTTTTGACATTTCTATTTTATTCTAGGAGCACAGTTAGACCTACATCACTGTTCTATCAATTTTTAGGATCTAAATGCTCTTGGATTGATCTAGAAATATTTTTCTCCTCTAGCTAACATCCACACCTCTCCAAATTGGTATAGTTTGCATGAATTAAATTTTTTTGGATGTAATTGTGAATTTTCAAAATTTATATTAGTAAGTTATATTAGTAATTATGGGCAATTTGACCCTTGTGCTTTTTCTATTGTCAAGCATGGTTCAAATGAGATTTTCATGGCTTAGAATTATTTTTAGTGTAAATTAACATCTAGAGCTTTCTAGAAAGTTATGGGTTAATGGATTTCAATTTTTCTAAATCTAGTTATGATTTTTCAAAGTTACTAGCAGAAAACTAAAATTCTGACCTGAGGCAAAATGTGAGAATTTGTGGTTTGTGCAAAATTTTGGGATGTTTATGATTTGTATGGATAGAAAATAATTAAAGAATGTTGTTGGTAAGTTTTTGGGGTCCACAAATCAAAATTTGAATTTTTAACATTATTTCATTTCTCTTTTATGATTTTCTTCACTTCCAAATGAAAAGCTAGCTTGAATATGGGAATATGGGGTCTAATAAAGTATGGTGCAACATAAATTGGATAGCTTTGAGGTTGTGGATTCCCTACTAGTTGGATGATAATTTGGGGGCTAAAATTGAAGTATTATGTACTTTAAGAAATTAGTTGATGATAATTATAGTAGAGAACTAGGTGAAGGTAAGCCATAGTGAACTCAAAAGTAGTAGGAACTAATTGTGAATTGTTACAACATTGAGTGAATGTAATAAATTACGAGAATTCACTCGGCCATTAGAATGAACTTATTGCATGAACAAAAATTCTCTTAGATAAGCAAAAAAGGGCCCTCTTGAGAAGAAGATTGAGGCTTGGAAAGAAAAGGCATTTGACAAATCATTAAGGTAGTTATTAATTTGCAAAGTATGAGTTGAATGGTTTGATTCTTATCAATGGCAAATCCAAAGTGTTTTATGATATATTTGTTACTAGCTTGAATTTGATTGTGATTACTTTTTAAATGATGATGATATAACCTATTATGTATAATAAAATTTGGTTTATTATTGTTTGGTATGTATGTAATATTATAAGGAAGGGATGTGACTTCATATCCTTCCCCTTATAGTATAAGGAAGGGCGTGACTTAAGTTCTTACCCTTTATGTTATGAGGAAGGAGGGATGTGACCTAAGATCCTTCCCTTTTACATGGATTGTTGATTAGCTATCAATTAGAGCTAGAAAGGCCCTTTGCAGGTATGAGACTATATTTAAGAAAACCAATTCAAGTTACCTCTTTTGTAAATGTGAGACTACATCTAGGAAAACTAATTCAAATCCACAGAGAGATTAATATGTAACATGAGTTATTAAATTCAATGCTAGCTAAAAGATTTTAGCATTGTGTTTGGCTTTTAGTTTTGAGGATACTCACTTGAAATTGGTTTAACTAAAAGCTTTGGAAATACTCATACTTGTGCTTTTATGTTTATATGACATGTGCTAACTATTGGGATTTTATAATCTCACCATAATTTGCCATTGTTTTTGTAAAGATCTTTCAGGTGACAGCAAGGAGGCACTAGGAGAAAGGAAGATAATATACTTACTATTTTAGTGTGAGAAATAAGTTGTTAATCTCTTTGGTTTATGTAAATATTTAGTATCATGTAAAGTATGAAGTAACAAGTATGTAAAAAATTTGAGAAGTTGCTATTAGTTTTATTTTGTATTAGTTCTAAAAATGGTAGTTTTTCTAGAACAGATTAATGTGAATCTTTTTTTTTTCATAGAAAAAATTCTAGGATGAAATTAACAATGAAATATTTTGAGATGAAAAATTTAATCACTAAATTTGTCTTTAATCTTAGTTTTAAAAATAAAATAACCATTCTGAGATAGAATTTGAAATGAAAAATTGTCTCTGATTTCAAATTTTTAAGATGGAAAATCTCATTCCTAAATTTGCCTCTAATCTTAGTTTATTTATTAAGAAAAAAAATTTGAATTGGAATTAGAGACCAAAAATTTTGTCTTCAATTTTAGAATTTTGAGACAAAAAATGCTATTCCTAAATATCTCTATTTTCTTAAGAAAAATTTTGAGACATAATTAGAGGTGAAAAATTCCATCTCTAATTTCAAATTTTATTTTTTAAAACAAATAATTTTTTAACAAATTAGAGATGGAATTTGAGATGAAAATTTGTATCTCCAAATTCGTATCTAATCTTATTATTTTTTCCCCAAAAAAATTCTTTCAAATAAATTAGAGACCAAAAAAAAGATTTCTATCTCTAATTTCCTATTTTCTGGTGTTGTCATTGGTTAAATTTTTATGAATTATAAATTAATTTGAAATTAAAAAAATATGTATAAAATCTATTTGTAATTTTTTGATGATGATGATGATAAAGACAATTTATCAAACTTATAGGTGAAAAGAGAAACAAGAATTAGAGACAATGAAAATACAACGAACAAGTTGAAAAACATCCCCAAAAAAAGAGGAAAAAATATATTTAAAAAATTAGAAAAAGTGGATATCAAATAAAGTAAAAGAATGCAGAAATAAACATAAAATGAATAAAAAATATTGAGGGAAAATAATGATATTAAGTCAATCAAATTTTAATCTACTAAAATAGAAGTGTATATATATAGAAAATCTTTTACTTTCAAATTTTTGAACTTGAATAAGATCTTGTCATTGAAGTTCATCATCTTTTTATTTTATTATTTTTAAATACTTATAAAATTATTAAAGTAATTTATTATTCTAAAAAATTAAGTAACAATCAATAATATTTTATCAACTAAAATATAACATATATGAATATGTAGAGTATTAGTTATATTATCATATTTCTTATACACATATAGATTTTATTTCTCAAAGGGCCTTATGTAAGTTTTTTTAAAAGATATATTTATAATAGGACTTAAGGAAGGGGGAGGAGGGCCATGGCCCCTCCAATCCCCCCTCTCTCCACCTTTGATAATGGTGCCTAAATAATAACTTATCAAAAATACATTATATATCATCATATATGTTAATTTCATTTATAATTGATTGATAGAATAATATTATTGATAATAATTTTATTTGTAAATGATCAAATTAAGAAATGCCTATGAGTGAGATATTAAATTAAAAAATGCTTTATCTATGAGAAATTAAAATAATATTTTAGTCTTAAATATTATAATTATTTCCTTTTGTTGTTTAATTTTTTTCAAAATATTTATTTTGCCCATATGTTCTTTGCTTTTAATAATTTTTTAAATAGATTATTTTGTATATTTTTTATTAGAAAAGTGGTTATATTATAGTTTTTATTTTTTAAAAAAAATATATATTATCTTATCTATTTAAGAGTATTTTAATCAAAATAGATTTAATTATAACTTGTCTTTCAATTTAAGGAAGGACTTTGTAATATTTCATAATTTTTCAATTTTAAAAATAATATTTGGCTGGGTAAGATAATATATATTTAACATATATATTTCAAAATATATATTACCTTACCATTGCAAATGTTCAAGGAGCCCCTAGGTGTTTGATCCCATAACTCATTCATGACCCCAAAATCCACACACTTTCAAATATTATATTCGCTTGCTTTCGCAGTATAAATCTCTCTCTCTCTCTCTCTCTCTCTCTCTCTCTCTCTCTCTCTCTCTCTCTCTCTCTCTCTCTCTCTCTGAGCCATAATATTTGAATAGTGATGTATATGATTCTAAGCTAACAAATAACATTTTAAGCCAAAAAAAATATTTCATAGCATTATTTAATAACAACTATGGATATTCAACAAATTTATTGTAATGAGATTAATTTCTGGGATTAAATATCTTGGTCTATCTTATTTTCCATGAAAGATTCTACCAAATTTTAACCATAAAATTAGCTATCCTTTGTTACTATAAAAGGAAGATAAAATACTTGTTTAAACGTCAAATTATCCATATTTGAAGATTAATAATCAAAGAAATTATGTCTTCATAATAGCATATTTTTATTTCCAAATTTTAAAGATTGAGCACTTACTAAATGATTCTATTGGAAATCCTTAAAATATTTCTTAGAAAAATAAATTTTCTCATACTTCTCCATTTTCTAATTTTTGAAATATATATATACTTCAAGTTTCAAATTGGACGAAATATTATATAAAAACAATAACGGTCACAAGTACACAATAAGATATCCGATTTGATACGAAGCACTTTGGATAACCTTTCTAAGGCTCACATAGACTTATCACATTCAACCATAACTTCAACAACATAAAATCTCTCTCTTTCTCTCTCTCTCTCAAAACTAAAAAATTGCCCTTCAAACTCAACGAAATTTATATATATATATATATATATATATTCATTAGTCCTTATAAATACAAGCTTAAGATAATCTTCTTACCAAGACCAACGTTTCTTTCGGTTGTGGGGCCCATATATATTATATATTTCTCTTATTAAAATTAAAATTTTCATCCTTTTTAAGAAAATATAGAGGGTCCAAATAACCATATATAAGATTACCCACATCAAAACGATATCAAATCTCAATAAAATAATATAGCTAAATTACAATGACATATTTGTAAATTAAATCATTTTCATTTTGCTCTAAATAGTATCCCAAAATGTGAAATTTAGGAACAAAAACTCGTCTTTGTTATTTTCAGTGTAATCTAATATTTTCCGTATCTTCATTCCAACCTAAGAGCTTGAAAATTCGTTTTGTGACAGAACAAAATTGCAAGACATTCAAATGAGTCGTTTAGGACTATATGTGGATACCACTGTTTTCATCATTATTTATAAATAGGCTCATGTACCAATTTAATTTCTTTATTTTTGTTCTTTTTGTTGTTTTTTTCCCCCACAAATATTAGTAGTTCCCCTACATATATATATATATACACATATATATTCATTGGATGCCAATACCATAAATAATTAATTAAAGCTTTCATATTTAAGAAGATATGGCAAATTCAACATCATTGTTGCTGGCTTTTTTCTTCATTGCATATCAGGCTCTCACTGCCAATGCCATTGGCAAGCTTCCTTTGGTACCAGCCGTATATGTTTTTGGAGATTCAACTGCAGATGATGGAAATAACAATCATCTAAATACAAAAGCAAAGGCAAATAAGTGGCCTTATGGTACTGATTTTAATAATGTAACAAGTCGATTCACTAATAGCAAAAATGGGGCCGACTTTGCTGTTAATTTTGTTAGTAGATAAAGTATATAATCATTCAATTATTTATTTACTTCAGGGTTACAAATTGCAATAGATAACTGCTGCTGTGACCGTAATATTGGTATTGCGGTAGGCTTCACAATTACACTAGGCTTGTGATCGTGGTACTCAACAGCTATATCTCTGTATCTATCTTACTTTTCCTTTAATTACAACAAACACAATTTAAAACTTTGACTTAAATTGCAATTATTCATTTCAAAGTTTTTGTACTTCAAAAATTACCCAAATAATAGAGCACTTATGGTATTTTTCTCTCCATATATAGCTATACATCTGGGCTCACCAATGCCTCCTCCATACTTGAATCTCTTTAATTTTGAAAAAATATCAAATAACTACTAGAGTAAACTATGCATCAGGATCATGTGGAATCTTGGACACGACCAAAGCAATAAGATAATGAAGCTTATCACAAATTTTCATCTTGCCTTGATTTAGTATCATCTCTTAAAAATGTTTTACTTATCACTAATTATTTTTCAGTCTCTAACCATCTTCTAAATACTTTACGCTAAAGAGAGGATGTTTCTCTCTAAAGCAACAAGTTGAATACTTCACCTTAACTGCGACAAAAGATCTTCCTAAAGCACTAAAGAATCAAAAGAAATTGCACAAACACCAAATCCATGTATCTTTTCCTTATTGGCAATAATGATTACATCGGTGTGGTGAATGGTAACATCACAGACAAATGAGTCCAGAAGGCTTTGCAGACTATCTCCAAGACGAAATTACGAAACATATCAAGGCTCATTCTACCTTATTTTACATTAATATACTGGAGGACTTAATAAGCTTTTAAGTTTCAATGTACAACATTGCTATAGCTTTTGGTTTTGCAATTGTATAGGTCCGCAAGAGATATTTTTCGTTCCATATAATCACATTTTCAGAAAATTCTCACATCTGTAATAACTTAAAGGTTTAAGAGGACCATTCATGGATAAAATCTAAAATACTGTTTATAGACAAGATGACACATTTTCTTTTGAATCATTTCCAAACACTTTATGATCTCAGAGCTAGAAAGTTTATTCTATCAAGCATTTCAGTTTGTAAGCCATATAATTACACACAACATTGTGAATCAAGATATTATGCAGATAGGCTTCCTCAAAGACTAGCAGAGTTATAATATGAACTCTCTAGTTCATTAGATACAATATATGATGGATTCAAAGTATAAAAAAAAAAGTTCCTGGAAATCCAGAAAAATATGGTAAACAAAATTATTTGGTCATTCTTGGAATGTTAAGATATGCATAAAATCATTTGAATTTATAATTTTCAAAGAAGAATCTTAACTATGAATTCTTTCTCATAGTATGGTGCATTCTTTTATTGGTTTCTTTACATATACAGGAACGACAAACATAAATGAATCTTGCTATTGGCTAGGGAAGCCTATTTGTCCTGTGTAATGAACCAATTTAACCGAGAGGAACTTAGAATTGAAATGAATATTAATTCCTTATCTATAACATGCAGAAAGAAAAGACATTTGAATCTACTTGGAAACTTATCAGTACATCAGAGCAAGGAAAAAGGATAACAAAGAAAACTTGGCAATAGATGTAGAAGGAAAAACCCAGAGAGAAGCAGCTTAACAAATTTCCTCCCCTCCTTTGCTTTCATGTGCTGCTTTTAAGCTTTCATTTTCTCTTACCTTGAACGATTTTCTTCTGATTCGATTACTGTGCATCACACCTTTGCTTAAGTCACGCGTTAGTCCCTCATTCTGTTCCCCACAACTTGGAGAGAGTGCCATTTGTGACATGGAATCCTTCTTATCATTCTATTGATGATTCACCATATTACCCACTCCATTAAGAGAGACCTTGCCCCCAAGGTTGAAGTGAAGATAGGTAGAATGCATGTGAGTGATAGATTCCTATGTGTGTTTGTCAAAACCATCCCAGTGAATAAGAACTTGATCGATTCCCATGTGTGTTTGTCAGAACCATCTCAGCGAATGAGAACTTGATTAACCCAATTGTCACGAAGTTTAACCTATCGTGAGGCAAGGACCTCAATTAAGGAAATGATGGGGCCTTCTTCTTCAGTTAAAGAAGGAAGCAGAAGAAAATGAACAGAAGGATCACCCACACAATTCATTAATAGGGATATGTGAAAACAAGATGAATACGAGCATCTAATGGTAACCTCAATTTAAAAGCAACAAGGCTAATGAGTTAAAGGACTTGGAATGGCTCAAAAAAACATAAACTCAGTTCCTAATTTCCTTTAAGGTACACGAAATGCTGTCGATAAGGCTACAATTTAACAGAAACCCAGTTACCCTCCTAATATTCGACCTCAGTGCATTTGAGGTTAGCAAAATGCTTCATACGTTGCTGGGCTTTTAAGAGGTTAAGCTTTAGTTGGTCTAAGATCAAATCTTGCAACTAAAGTAGTTAATGAACAGCCCATGGTGTAGCATATGAATGAGTATGGCAAATTATAGTTGGTGGATCACAGCCATAGACAATTTTGAATGGAGTTATGCTTGTTGTGGTGTGGAAGGAAGAGTTATACTAGAGCTCAGCCCATGGCAGATAATGAAAGAGCAAGGTGGTAAAAGGAAGACATGCGCAAGGTGGTTCCCTGCAAATGAAACATGTGTTGCCTAAAAGAGCTAGTGAACACCCTATCTTGGTCAAATACAATCAAACAAGGAATGCCATGCAACTTGACGATCGTAGCAATGAAAGCTTCAGCAACAATCAAGCTATTGTAGGAATATTTTAAAGGAGCAAAATGGCTGAATTTGGATAAATGGTCAATCACTACCATGATGACCAAGAAGCCTTTTGAGAGTGGTAGCCCAATAATAAAATCCATTGATCTATCTTCCCATATATTATTAGGAATGGCAAGAGGATTCAATAGTCTAGAGGGGTGAAGTTACGAAGCTTTGGCATGTTGACAAATCGAGCATTGTTGGATGAAAGTCTTAATGTCTTGATACATGCCAGGCCAGAAAGAATTGGCAGCGATGCAATGGTGAGTTCAAAGGAACCCCAAATATCCTCTAACTAGGGAAGAATGGAACTCAATAAGGATTTAATGGATAAGGTCTAGAGCTTCTGAAGGAATCATAAGCCTTTGTTTCCAAAACAGCAAGTCATCATGCATGGTATAGCGGGTCATGGCCAAGGAATTTACAAGAAACAGTGCAATCAAACATTGTAAAGAAGGAAAGGCACAAACTTGTGAAAGAATGTTAGTAAGGAAAAAGGTGGAGAGAATTGACAAAGCCAAGTAACATCATCATAAGAGAGCATTGGCAGTGATATTGGATTTTCCTGGCTTATATTCAATAGTGTACCAAACCTAAAACTTTCGGTAGCCATTCCTCCTACTCAGGAGTTTCTATGACTTGGTTCATGAGGTGCTTCAAACTATGTTGATTGATTCGAATGGCTTGGTGAAGTTTGGTAGAGTAAGGACAAGGGCTTTAAAGCCTAGAATGCTTGTGTTGCTTCAAATGACTAGTTAAAATTATTTTTTTGGAGCAATTGGGTCAAAGGAGAGACAATAGATGCATAGCTCCAAATAAAACATCAGTGATAACTAGAGAGGCCCAGGAACCCGTGAAGTTGCTTAAGAGTGTGGCCAACCCATTACAACAATAACTTTGGTTTTGTCCACTTCAACTCCATCGAAAGAAACCACATGCCCCAGATAGTTTATTTTGGTCTGTCCAAACAAGTATTTGGAAGGCTTAGTGAACAATTGATGCTGCTATAAACATTGTAACATTGCAGAGAGATGTTTGAGGTGCAATAGCCACAAGGCATTATATATTAGTATATCACCAAAGAATACTAAGACAAACTTGCATAAATATGCTTAAAAGACTAAATTCGTGAGAACTTAAAATGTAGCTAAGGCATTAGTTAGCCTAAAATGCATAACGAGCCATTTATATTAGCCGTGATGAGTTTTGAAGGCCGTTTTATAATGATCTTCGAGTTGCACCAGAATTTAATGGTATCTCGAGTGTAAATCAAGCTTAGAAAAGAAACAGGACCCTTTTAGCTCGTCTAATAACTCATCCACTGTGGGAATAAGAAATGAATCTTTTATCATGATTGTGTTTAATGCTTGGTAGTCTATGTCGAATCTCTAAGATCTATCCTTCTTCTTTACCAACAAAACAAGGGTTGAAAAAGGGCTTGTACTTGGTTAAATAAGACCTTCTTTCAGCATCTCCCCAACCATTGTTTCAATAATGCCTTTCCAGAAGAAGGGGTATCTATATGTTCAAACTTTCACAAGTTTAACTCCTTCTTAAAGGGGTATTGCATGACTGTGTGTATGAGATGGTGGTAGACCCTTTGGAAGATCAAACACTCATTTATACTGATAAAGCAGGGTGGCGAAGTCCTTTGGAGTATTATCAGGTAGATGCAACTGCTCCCTTTTGAATGATTCCACATTAAAACACTGCAATTAGTAGAATTTAGCCATCAGAGAACCTCTTTAATTGATAGAGCTAAGCAAGTTTTTGGGTCAAATTTCTATCATCCTGCAAAGTGATAAATTGATTATTTGGATAAAATTTCAAGGTTGACGTGCTATGGTCCACGATATGAGCCTTTAAGGTTACTAGCCATGAGACACCTAGAATAACTTCTAAACCAGTGACTAGTAACATGTAAACTTGGCAAATAGTTGATTGCCCTTGAATTATCAATGGCAACTCATGGATGACACCTTCACATTCCAATATATGTCCATTGCCAATGACCACTAATAGACTTGGTGTAGGTTCAGCTGGCAATTTGAGGTGACGAGCAATCCAAGGTTGAATGAAGTTGTCAAAGTTGCCTCCCTTAAGTAAGACTTGTACTCTAATCCCATTGATGGACATGGTGACAATTCCAACAGATCCTTGATAAGCACAAGATGAAAGGTGTAAGAGAGGAGATGGTTCGCCAGCAGATTGATCAGGTTGAAAATCAAGGTCTTTATTGTTTGACTCTGTCACTTTCCTCTGCTTCCAACTGCAAAATTATGCAATGTCTATTACGAAATTTATGATTTCATGAATACTTCTTATCATCTATGAAACACAAACCCTTTTCATGATGCAACTGCATTGTAGCCAGCGAAAGTTTTTTTTATTGGTGGCAAAGACTATGTGAAATGCATTGGTAACAAAGAAGGCTTCGGATTGGAACTCACAAACCAATACTAACAGTAGGAATGGAATTCAAATATTGGGATCCAGCTGTTGTTGGCTGACCATTAAAGACACTAGGTTTATGGATTGGATCACTTAATGTATACCGTTCAACAAATAAATGGGCTAATGACATGGCCTGTAATAGAGAAGGTGTTTGGGCTATCACGTCGCATTTGATGTTAGGTTTGAGGCCACTAATGAAACAGTCAAGCAACGTATCCTTGGTTAGGCCTCAAACCTAATTCGCCAACACCATGAATTTTGAGTGATATTGGGCCATAGACTCTGTCTACAGCAATTTGAATAAATTGGCCTGAGGATATTCGAATTGTGAAGGTCTTAATTGAGCTTCAATTGCCTGTACCAGAGCATTCCATGTTGGAATCTAATTTGCCTTCTAAAGCATCTGAAACCACATAACAACTGAACGTTCCATGTATGCTACTGCAATCGTGAGTCATTGTGGATCTGAAATGTCATAATACAAGAAAAATTGTTCAGCTTGAAACAACCAATTATGGGGTTCAGAACCATCAAATCTTAGAAAATCAAGCTTAACGTGCATTAGTTGGGTGATTAAATTCTATGGCCCTTAGGATATACCACCAGAATTTGCATTTGAGTATCCTCCTACCTGGGTCAAGATAATCGGTCCATACTTCAAGTCAGACTATCTATAGCTTGTGTAAATGCATGCATTGTATCTTCCAATTGATCCATACGGGCATTGGATGCAGCTTCCCATTGAGCTATCGACTTTAAAAATCTTCAAAACTCCATTTCATGCTAATCTAGGAGCTCCGAGACATGTCTAAGCACAAGTGCCATTTCTTTTAGCAGTGTTTTCCGCCATCACAATGTCCTGTCTTCTCTCAATGAAAACACCAAATTGTAATGAACCAATTTAACTAAGAGGAACTTAGATTTGAAATGAATATTAATTCCTTATTTATAACATGTGGAAAGAAAAGACATCTGAATCTACTTGGAAACTTGTCAGTACATCAGAGGAAGGAAGAAGGATAATAGAGAAAACTTGGCAATAGACATAGAAGGAAGAACCAAAGAGAAGTAGCTTGACAAATTTCCTCCCCTCCTTTGCTTTCATGTGCTACTTATAAGCTTTCATTTTCTCTCACCTTCAACGATTTTCTTCTGATTCAGTTACTGCACCTCACACCGTTGCTTAAGTCACATGTTAGTCCCTCATTCTGTACCTCATAACTTGGAGAGAGTGCCACTTGTGATGTGGAATCCTTCTCATCATTCTGTTAATGATTCATCACATTGTGATAGATCAAAGTACAATCAATTTGATATTTCTGGCCATCAAATTGAAGTCTCAGACGAGATTGCTTCAAAGGAATGCTTCAATGGAACTACTTGCTGTCCTTACACTCTTTATGTGTTAGCCAAGGCCCACACCAACCAACATGAATGATAGCAAAATGATTTAAAAAAAAAAAAAAGAACGTCTTCAATTAATTCTTTTAAGTTGAAATTTGTTTGAAAGCAATTATGAATTTGATTTTTCATAAATCCATTCTAAAATTTTCCTATCTTTGCATTTTGTGAGGGAAAATTTAATTTATACTTTATCAAGTTTTTTTTCATTATATTTGTTGCCTTGAACTGATGTTGTACATGCCTAAAATTAAATATAGAATGGCATTGCTGAGCTTGTTCTTAAATCATAATGGAAAGGCAAGGGATGAGGCATACAAACCTAGTGAGTAGATACAAAATAAAATATAGTTATTTGAAAAGGATGAGCTCAACTCAAAATATATGCATATAGATAAACATAAGTAATAAATCCTTTAAGAGTATAGCATATACTTCCAGGCATATTTTAATTTCGAATCCATCACTTGGAAGTTTAAATGTCAATATCGCAAAATTTACGAAAGCACGTACGTAGATTTATATAATTTACAGAAACATAAATCCATCTATACTATATATTTCTCTTATCAAAATTAAAATTGTCAGCTTTTTTAAGAAATATAGAAGGTCCAAATAACCATTTATAAGATTACGCACATCAAAATGATATCACATCTCAATAAAGTAATATAGGTAGATTACAATTGTAATTTAGTTCATTTTCGTTTTGCTCTTTATAGTGTACCAAAATGTGACACTATATTTCTCATGCTTTTTCCATTGCTCCATATCCTCTCATATTATATGTATATACAGAACTGGCAATACAGCTATTTGTGCTGATAGGAAAGCCACGTTTTTTGGAGAGACTACTCAAGTTTCGAAAATGACCTTCAGTTGTTAACATAAGCAAAAATTTAGTATATTCCAATGTAATACAGTTTCTGAAAGTTTACGGGACTAATAAGATTATCTTCGTCTCCTGTGCCGGTTGGTCTCCTGCTTCAAGAGTGTGACACAAACTAAGCTTGATCTCTAATATAAAGAACATCAGGCTAATACAAACAAAACCATCAAATCAAGTTAGGAAACACTCTTTCATTTGAAAAGTACAATACCCCCTTTATATGCGTTCAAATTCTCTACAGGCCACCTTCTCTCCAGTCATCCAGTCTCGAAGGTTAAGGTTTTTTATTTTTTAAAAAAATTAAAAATAAAACAAAAAGAAGAAATAGATGCACAGACTAGATGGACTAAAGGGAGAAGAGGACTAGAGAGAAACTGCGAGCTCTTTATATACGAAAAAAAAATACTTTAAAAAATATTATATTGATTTTACGTTTATATTGCAAAAAAAAAGCACAAAATCTTGTGCCGCCAAATATATCCCCTCACACCTTTTCTGTTAGTTGAGCATAAGCATAGAGGGAAGCAATAGTGAATGGTGGGCAACTACTAAAGCTAGGTCAAAACTTTTATTATAGATAGTGGTAGAGTCAAAATCCTAGATTAGTAGAAGCATACAAATTAATTCTAAAAAATTTGTATATATCTTATTTAAAAAAATTATACTATTATAGTATATTCTTTAAACAAATTCCTCCTTTTGAGCTTTTGGATTAATCTAAATAAAATTAATCCATTGATAGTATCCTATATTTCCCCTTTTTAAATCTAAAATTAATTTTAATTTAAATGAGTAATGCACCAACACATTAAAAAAAATTGTTCTAGTATTTTTTTTTTTTTGTAGTTTATGAAACCATAGTTAAACCGTCCTTCACAAAAGGCTTAATCACGGTTTCCATCAACTACAAGAATTACTTGTGATTTTGGTAACCACAATTAAATATTGTGAAGACTTTAGTAGTAGTTTAATTTTTTTTCTATAAACTAGTAGGTTTTAAATTTTTTCCATGCTTATATTCATAGTTTTATAAACTTGTACAACTAAAATTTAATAGATTCCATCATAAGTTTTCATTAAAATTCAAATATATTCTATTACAACTAAAGTTAGATTGAAGTTCCTACTACAATTAAAGTCAAGTTCCTATTGCAATTAGAAATCAAGTTCAAATACAATCAAAGTATTAAACTAATTTTACCTATGAGATTGATGACTAAGCTATAACTCCAAGTTTTTCACTATTTTAACTACTTGATGCCTAAAAATAAAAGTGAGATGATATTAGTAACAAACTAAAGATTAAAAGAAAATAAACATTCATCTATACAATTTAAGTAGAAAGAAAGCTTATAATATTACTGCTTAAACACGATACTAGCAAGCTCAGGTGGTAGCCCTTCAAGTTTTGGAGGAGGAACGCCACAAGTACATTCATCTATTGTTGTTATAATATAGCCTGTTCTTGTTCTAATATACTCTGTTCTTTTGGTATTCTAGGTTCCTTCACCTCATTCTGTAACCCTACATGAGAAAGTCTAAAAGGTAAAACCTTTTTATGGAAGCAAGCAAAATGGCCAAACACTAAGGATAGTCAAACGCTTAATATTAATCCTCGAGCTCAACTGGAGTACTCCAAGTTTCCTAAAGCCAAAGTTAATTATTCTTGACCTAAAATCTCTTAAGAAAAAGATCCATGAATTTGAGGCATTGATATCTTTTCCTACAAGTTCAAGCAAAATAGAAAACATACATCATTCTAATAATGCATCTATTCAACTAAAATAGTACATGTAAGGAGGGAGGTTATAAGGCATAAGAACCACTAGCTAGATGCTATAACATGCACTCAAGTCACCAAATGGATTGAAACCATTGGTAACCAACCTTAGGCATACATTTTGAGGATTTGAAATGAAATAAGGGTTCTCCATGCATCTGAGCATCTTGGATGCCTCATCATACCATTACTATTCCTATCCATGGCATACCATCTTATGTGCTCATCACTCTTAAAGGACATAACATTTGCAACTATGGCTTCAATAGAAAGTATTTGAGGATTTTCACAGGCTTCGTTTGCTTTTCACCCTTGCCTTTTGGTTTCCATCTAGATGTATTACACTTTTTACAAACATCCATATTCTTATCCTTTCCCCAATATAGCATACAATTATTTAGACATGCATGAATTTTCATGTACTCGCACCCCACTTTATTGATGGCTTTCTTGGCCTCATAAAATGGAATCTTTGCATGTTCAAAAGCATTTTCCAACAAGTCTAGTATCATGGACAAAGCCTTGTTATTTATTCCACACATACACTTAATGTGATACAACTTCACTAAGAAAGATAATTTTGAATACTTGTCGTGCCCTTCATACAAATTTTATTACCATCCTTAATTAACTCGTAAAACATAACGTCTTCATTCATCATTTGGTAAAAGAGTAAAGCTGAACCCTTAACTTTATCCACACTTTCATTTTCATGATAAACCCAAATGCATTATGAACCATGTCATGCATAGGGTCATCTCTACAAATCCACTCTTCTCTCACTTGTGACATTGATGGAAATTTTGTATAAGGTTATTCTTTAACACGTCTCTCCTCATGCCTAAACTAAAAAGTATCCCCTTATGAGAATGATTTAACAATCAACTAGTCACCCACAACTTCTCTAATATGCCATTGCTTGAACTTAGACTTAGGACATGGGCATATTATTTTATCCTCATCACTTTTGTTAGCAAATGTAAAATCTAAAATACCAAATATTCTCGAGTGTTTTGAAGTTTAGCTATCCAATACTTATCCATTTCTAAAAGATGATAAATTAGAAAGATAATAAGTTTATGTAATATTGATCTAATTAAAAATTAGTGACTAATTTTTATACTAAATAAACTAGAAAGACAATAAGTCTTTAATTACAACTAAAAGAACGAAAATTTCTCTCTTCAATAAATTATAGGGACTAAACATACTACTAAGCTCCTAATTTGATTTTTACAAATTTTTAAAGAGTTAGAAAACTTAAATTTAAAGTGTAATGACCAACACTACATTAGAACAAATGAAACTATTAATTTTCTTTATTTTCTATGTCATATATATATATTGAAGTGAAAGGTTGAACCTAATCTCATTTCAAAAATTCCCAAAACGAAATTAATTTAAATGAGAAAGTAGATTAAAAAAACATTATCAACACTGAGTCTCTAAACTGAGATGAATTTTAATATGATAATTTAAGTAATAACCTTTAATCCTAATTTAATATGATATTTTTAAAGCAATATATATATATGAAGAAAAGAAAAAAAATTATTATCAGACTACTTCAACGTCTCAAAATAATACCCACTAATCCTAATTTAATATAATATTTTAACACAAGAAAAATGTTCAACCCATCAATAGAGCACACCACAACACAAAGGGAATGAAGAGATCTAAAAGTGCACAAAAGGGGACAAAGCAAGGGCTATTGATGGCAAAAACATTGTTCATTGCAATGAGAACCTAGGCAATAGACGACAAATCATAGTAATGGTGAATAAACAAAAAAGCCCCACAGAAAATGGATGGTAGATGGTGAAAACATCGGGGTCAGACATCATTAACAAGCTAAGACATTGTTGATAGGCTGGTTGACATTATAATATCCCACATCGGAAAAGAAGATCCTAAGCTAGGTGTATATAAGCCAAGGTGTGATCCCCCTCCAATAACAAGGCCTTTTCCCAGAGAGTGGGAAGCAAAACCTAGGGCCTTACACAATGGGCAATTGGTACGTAACTCTAAACAATATCATTTGGAGGAGCTAGCTTGTATGCTAGCCACATCGAAAAGGAAGGCTTTGGGCTAGGTGTATATAAGCTAAGGTGTGACCTCTTCCAATAACAAGACCCTTTTCCATGAAGTGGGAAGCAAAACACGGGGCCCTATACAATGGGCAATGAGCATTATAACTCTAGCACAATATTAGTTAGAAGGAGCTAGTTTGTATGTTAGTTAGTTAGCTGGGCCTGAACTTGATTCTAAAGTGGTGCTAATGGATTGTCTAGAGTAGGTGGTTGTGGCTTTGAGGCGATTCCTTTATCAACATCTCTCCTGGGGAAAGCATTTTGTAGCTGCAATATCATTTCTTGTTATTGTTGCATGATTTGTCTCTATTGTTCCATTATAGCTTGTTACTAATCTAAATAATCCGTGATGGTTTACATAGGATTCTTAACCCTAGCCCTAGTTGGCCTGCTTGTAATATCCAGTTCTCTGAAAACTAAAGAAAACGTGAGAAACGTAATGTACAGTTTCTTCATAAACAAATGAAATTCATCGAACACAAAAGGAAGTCCCCCAAGATGATATAGTTAAGGTCCTAAAAAATTTGGGAAGCATTCTAGACTCCTAAAAATGAGAATGCCAGCCTCAGACAGAAAGAAAAACGGAGCTAAAATGAAGAAACGATTTCTAACGAAAAACTTATGAAACATAATGGCATTTTCATAATTTTAAGTAATTTTTGGAACTCACATAGGAGGGATTTTTAAATGAAATTTTTAAGTTCTCTGAAGTTCTCAGAGGCCCTGAAAACCATGGAAACCCCCGAGACAGTTAAAACCCTTCCGGTGGACGTTTTCTAACGTCAGTTGACCTAAATTTTGACTGATTAGTTCGGGAAGGTTTTAGCTCCAATTTGAGTAATTCCAAAGGCATTTTACTAAATTGGGAACTTAAATTTTATAATGGAAAAGATGGTTCTCAAAAAGGAGCTAAAACAAAGGAGAAACGAAAATACAAAGAATAAAGGGTAAAATGGAAATTTTTGAAAAGTGTAACTTATTCCCACCTATATATATGATGCACCCTTCTTCTCCCTTCATTATGCACGACCATGTTTTGACCAAAAACAGAAGAAAACCCTAGGGGATGAAGCACACAAGAGGAGAAAGAAAAGGAGCAGAAATTCAAGGTAGAAAAGTATAGATTTTTATGGTTTTTCATGCTCTTTCTCTTCCAAACCTCTAATCCTTCATTCTCCTTTGTTTCCTATGATTAAAATGAGGTTTATAAATCTGATTCAAGGGAGATATTTAAGGGAAAGTTCGGATTTGAAGAGAGGAGTTTAGAGAAATCAAGATTCAAGCCAAACTAAGCAAGGAAACAAGATAAAAATGCATCCTATGGTAGCTATATGGAACCCCTTTTCTTCTCCATTTTGACCTACAATAAGAACCCTAGGAAGATCTGATTTTTAAGCCTGACCAAGTATGATTCTTAGGTATTTGATGGAGAGGAATAAGAATATGCAAAGAAAACCATGAAATAGGCATTAGGATTCAAGATGCAAAACCTAAGGTTTCTAGTACACCTTTCAAATTCTAAATTTATGTGATGCTTCTTAGGTCAAAGTAAGAGTTTATATGAGTTCTTGAGACACCTAAGATGCTCCCCACAAGCTTCTTCCTTCAAGAAAACCAAGATAACTCCAAGAAGCCCAAATGATGTCCTAGTCTCGGCCTAGGCATGTTTGTGTAGTGGGGGAGAGTTTTAAATTCTTCCAAAACCATTCTTGAATCATATTTGATGAATGAAAATAAGGGGAGGCCTTGAAAAAAATTTAGAACTCATAGAAAGTGATTTGGTGCCTTAGGTTCCATATTATGACCTAAAAAAGCAACATGGTGCTAGGCCTTTTGTTTTGATGATGTGATGACTCTAAGAGGCTTAAAAGGAGTCAAGAATCATATTTGAAAGGAAAGAATGAGGCTTAGAAATCATTTGAGGGGTGTTGCTTCATTAGGTGCCAATATGGACCATAATGGAGCCTATAGAGCAATCTAGTGATTCATCAAGTTGTGTAGCCTTAAAATGTATTTCATGAACCTAATTGGCTCACATAAATTGTATCTAGGCTAAGAGAAACCATCTCCACTGATTTATAGGTATGTGGCCGAAAGAGGAGGCTTGAAAGCTAAGAAAAAAGTGTGTAAGTGTACACAAGGTAGCTCTCTCCACCTTCTCTCATGTATGGATGTGTATTTAGCTTATTTTAGAATGTGTGTATGTGTATTTTCAAGGTATGAAAAGTATACTAGCATGCCTTTATATACCATGATTCTTGATGCCATGTTATATTTTTAAATGAGTACATGATGTTTGTTTGAGTTTGCTTGAGTGTAGAGAAGCCAAGAACTCTTCCCTTTGGTGAGGATGAGCCAAGAACCTTTGAACTTGGTTGAGACAAAGTAAAAAGTCTCCCAAAAGCAAAATCAGCTCCCAAGAGTATGGTTAAGTCCAAAGATCTCAAAGAATGAGTGAGGCAAATCCAAAACCCATGAGGAGAAGTGTGAGACTAATCTAAACACTTGGTGAGCTCTTGAATGTCTTGTATGATTTATTCATATGCCAAGTTTGCTTTTAAGATGTCCATGACTTCCATTTTCTTTATGCATGCATTTGTAAAGCGTGCTTTGCACATATTATGTATGATTGAATGGGAGATGAGCTATTAGAATTCTTTGAATCTCATCCCCTCCTCTCCAATGATCTAACATGTTAGATGGACCAAGTAACTATGGTGAAGGGAGCCAACAACAATGAAGAGGAAAGATTGACAAGCTTATGCTTTGTTTTGTCCATTTTAGAACCATAATGATGATTCATGATGTATATGATGTTGTAAATGTATTATGAACCTTGGGACATGTATGAATATGCTATTATGTGATGTCTAGATGTATGAATATGATGTATGACCTATAGCATTTACTTTGAGTATGAGATGCTAAATTATGCAATGTGAAAGTATGATGGATATGTGCATAAATGTGGGTTGAATGGCCAAAATGAGATGCATGAGGTTTGAGACTATTTGGGCGGCTCACACAAGTCTCAAATGTACTTTTAGACTTGCCCAAAAGGTGCCACAACCAAGGGAAGTCCATTTAGCAAATTTGGTACCTCATATGAAGCTAAATTTAACCATAATAGAATCCTATATCACTTTTTGGCCAAATAAGCTAGTCTTGATCTAAGATTTGGCATGCAATTAGGTCTCATTGAGAGATTTTTGGGAAGCTAAAGATCATAATTTTTGGAGGTGTACAGAATACTTGATGAGTTTTCAAAGTTGGTAATTTTCATAGTTTCTGGTTTACTGCACTATTCATTTTGTCTGAAATTATTTTTTATCACGCAAGGCTCAAATGATGTCAATTACCACAAAATTTTATACAGTGAAACTAGATTATCACAATGACTTATGCCAACTAGAATCTCATTTGGAGGTCTAGAGAGGGAGATATGAATTTTTGAACATTCTATCCAATATTAAAAATTTTGCCCGACCAGAGGTATTGTTTCATTGAATTCTGAGGTTTGGACTTGATGAACTAGTCTGAAGATATTTTTTCTCTCTAGCTAACATCCATAGCTTTCCAGATTGGTATCATTTGCATAGATTAAATTTTTGTGAAATTAATTGGACATTTTCAAAGTTTTCTGCAGAATTCTATATCAGTTCCAGGATGCATTCCGACCTTTGGGCCATTTTGGATGTCAAACGTCCTCTGTGATGGAAGTTATAGTCTAGTCATATTTTTAGTGTGAAGTAGACATCCATAGAGTTCCACAATGGCTAAGATTATATGATTTTAATTTTTCTAGATTTAGTTATGATTTTCCAAAGTTTAGTCAGAACAAGGAGCAAATCTTGCCGAAATTAAACAAGCCCATTTCATACTTCATTTTGGTTTCCATGAGTTGTAGGCATGATTTTGTGATGCAAATGAGTTGTAATGATGTATTTAAATATGAGGATGCATAATATGAGCCCACACGGTCCATGTGACACCAATTGCAATTTTTAAGTATGATGCAACGCAAATAAACCCATTATTTCCGATCCCTTTTTCATGTGCTCTCATGGAAATAATGATGTAAAGCTTATGGATGCTATGAAATGAGCTAGATTTTGTGATGTTACACTACCCTTCTAGGTTCACCATGGTGTTTGAAAAGAATCACAACCTTAATATATCTATAGAAAGTCAATTGTGCAAATAATCATTCCAACCAGTTTCTGAACAATCACGCCATAAGCACAACTCATTCAAGCATTCCAAAACCCGAGCGTAAAACTAGGTTGCCTAAATCATTGCTCTGATGTTAACAAAAATACAAGCCAACTCCTCCATTTGATATTGTCCCAGAGTTACATCGCCTACCGCCCATTGCCTAAGGCCCTGAGTTTTGCTTCCCATTTCATGGGAAAAGGTCTCGTTATAGGAGGGGATCACACCCTAGCTTATATACATCTAGCCCAGACCTTCCTTTCCAATGTGGGATATTGCAATATTATAACTATACACTAAAATACCATCCAAGTAAAGCTAACGTGGTGGCCGATACCTTAAGTAGAAAGTCCATACACAAAGTCTTCTTGATGATTAGAGAGTAGGAACTTATAAAAAAATTTAGGGATATGAATATTTCTATCAACTGGGAGAATTTTTTAGTTGAATTTCATAAAAAATATTTCCCTAGTTCTATTGGAGATCAAAAAGAGATAGAGTTTATAAATTTGAAGCAAATTGAAGAGATGTCTGTTGATCGATACGTGGCAAAATTCATTGAATTGTCTCGGTATTCCTCTTATCTCTAGAAATGTGATGATGAAATTGGAGATGTGAACAATTTAAGAAAGGTTTAAAGACCTTGATCAGAGGCAGGGTAAGTCCACAGAGAATCAGAACCTTTAATGCCTTCACATAGATTAGTGGGGTATTAGAGAATAACTTGCGAGATATTATGCCTACAGTGGCTAGGGCTAGCTAGAAAGAGACCCCAGAATTAAAGAGACCGAGATAGGAAGATAGTGCTAGTATACCAGCTAGTAACTAGAAGAAAAAGAAAAGTGCCCTGGAATAGAAAGAAAAAGAAGGGAAAGAAAGTACAGCCCAATAGAAGATAGCTATCCACAGTAACTTACTTCAAATGTGGGAAGCCTAGGTACATAGCGAGGAATTGTCCTTAGATGGATATAGTACCTCCACCTAAACTATAGACCTAAGGCAAAGTGTTCGCCCTCACTTAGTCGAAGGCCAGTGCATCTTCCAATTTGATTAAAGATACGATCATAGTAAATGGTTTTCTTGTGATTGTTATATTTGATTCAAGTGCTAGTTACTCATTTATATTATATGATTGTGTGAGAAAACTAGGTCTGGTTATTAGTACTTTACCTTATGATTTGTCTGTTTACACCCCTACTAAAGGTCATATGATTACTTTCCACGTTTGTTTGAATGTCACTGTGCTATTTAACCATTGTTATACCAACATACAAACTAGCTCCTCCAACAGATATTGTCTCGAAGTTACGCTACCCACTACCATTGCCTAAGGCCCGGCGTTTTGCTTCCCACTTTATAGGAAAAGGTCTTGTTATTAGAGCAGGTCACATTGTGGCTTATATACACCTAGCCTAGGACATTCTTTTCTTATGTGGGATGTAACATCCGATCCCTCCGTAAACGTGAGAAATACAATGTTTGGTTTCTCTATAAACGTCATAAATGGGCCAAATATAAAACGAAGTTCTCCAAATAGAAGGAATTGAGGCCAAATAAAATTATAACAAAATTTTAAATATTAGAAAATGAGGACTTGAGGTTTAAGATGTCTAAAAACCAGAGCCAGAAGAGCTCAAAAAATTTGCTGAAGGAAGTAGGGACATTTTTGTAATTTTTGAAAAATTTTGAACACTCACAGGAGGGCTTTTTAAATGAAAAATTTAAGCTTTCTAGGGGTTCTCAGAGGTCCTAAAAATCATGGAAAGCCCTAGAGCAGTTGAAACCCCTCCGGTGAGCGAGTTCGGCAAAAGTTAACCAAAATTTTGACTAAACAATTCGGAATAGTTTTAAATCTAATTTGAATGGTTCCAAAAGCATTTTATAAGTCAGAAAGCCTAAATATTATGATGGAAAAGACGAATTTCAAAAAGGAATTGAAATGGGCCTAAAATGAAAGCCAAGAAGAGGGCCTAAAATGCAAAAGTAAAAAGTTGCATAAAGTGACTTTTAGCTTCTTCTTATCTACGTTCCAGCAGCTCCTCTGACTAAAATGCTTTGTTTCTGCCTAGAAAATAGAGAGGAGACTTATAGAGAGAGTGGCGCATAAGAGCAAGCTCAAGGGAAGAAGAAAAGCCAAGAGAAAGGTATGAATTCATGGAAACTTTTGCTCTTCCCTTTAGAAAACTTCTTCCCCTCCTTTCCTCCTCTCTTCCTATGGATTTGGTAAAATGTTTGGTTCTATTTTGAGCCCAAAATAGAGGGGAAAATTTTGAAATTCAAGGAGAGGGTTGAAACAAGGAAGAGAGCTCTTGAGATAAGCTTGGAATCAAGGTGATTTTTCTATCTTGGTTGCTTCCTTTTTCTTGCCCTTTGTGTGTGGAGTTTTGCCAGAATAGAACCATCTTGGGGGAAGGATTTTTATCCAGAAATAAGAAAGAATTGTGGGTTTTAGACCATGAGGAGTTAGTAGATGCCAGGAAATTAGAAGAAAAGCTAATGAAAATCAAGTTAGGAAAGTGTAGAGCTCTTGGACATTTTGTAAAAACTGATTTAATCTATGAATTTTCTTACATGCGTAAAGGTTTATTTGAGTTTCTAAGATCCCTAAGAAGCCTCCCAAGTGTCTCTCCCATCAAGGAAAAATCAAAAACTCCATGGGCTCTAAATGGTGTGTCGCTTTCGGCCAAGACTAGAGGAATAGGCTAAGGGTTGTTTTACTTTATTCTAGCCTTGGTTTGGGACTTCATATGATAGTAGAAGGTGGGAGGAACCCTTGGGAAAAATTTAGAATTCATGGATTGGGAGATGAGGCAATGGCTTCCATAATGTGACCTTATGAAGCAACTTGTGTCTAGGCTTTTGTAAATGAATATGTAATGGCTCTAAGGACTTTAAATGAGGTCAAGAGGCCTAGGAATGAGAAGAGAATAGAGCCAAGAACTTGAATTATGATGGTTGCTTCAATAGGCCATTTATGGAATCATTATGTGACTTATGGAACCAAGTATGTTCTTAAATATAAGTTTAATGTCCTAGCTTGTTTCAAGAGTGTAATTAGCTTCTATATGATGTGTCTAGGCTAAGAGAAATGATCTCCACCCTTTTGGTGTGTGAGGTCAAGGGAGAGGACTCAAGGCTTAAGGAAAAAGTGTATAAATGCAAGCAATGTAGCTCTCTCCACCTTTTCTCATGCATGGATGTGTGTGTAGCTTGTTTTAGAATATATGTATGTGTATTTTCAAGTTATGAAAAGTATGCTAACATGCCTTTATATGTTATGATTCTTGATGCCATGTTATGTTTCTAAAAAAGTACATGATGTTTGTATGAGTTTACTTGAGTGTAGAGAGACCAAGAACTCTTCCCTTTGGTAAGGATGAGCCAAGAACCCTTGAACTTGGTTAAGACAAAGTAAAGAGTCTCCCAAAAATAAAGTGAGCTCCCAAGAGTATGGTTGAGTCTAAAGTTCTTAAAGAATGGGTGAGGCAAATCCAAAATCCATAAGGAGAAGTGTAAGAACAATTCAAACACTTGATGAGCTCTTAAATGTCTTGTATGAATTGTTCATATGCCAAGTTTACTTTTAAAATGTTCATGTCTCTCATTTTCTCCATGCATGTATTTGTAAAGTTTGCTTTGCACATATTATGTACGATTGAATGGGAGATGAGCTATTGGAATTTTTTGAATCTCATCCCCTCCTCTCCAATGATCTAACATACTAAGTAGACCAAGTAACTATGGTGAAGGGAGCCAACATCAATGAAGAAGGAAGAATGACAAGTTTATATCTAGCTTTAGCCATTTTGAAACCATAATTATGTTTCTTGATGTATATGTTGTTGTAAATGTACCATGACCCTTGAGACATGAACAAATATGATATTATATGATGTTTAAATGTATGAATATGATGTAGGACTTCTAGCCTACATTTTGAGCATGATATGCCAAATTATGCAATATAAAAGTATGATGGAAATGTGCATAAATGTAGGTTGAATGGCCAAAATGAGCTACATGAGCTTTGGGACCATTTGGGTAGCTCGCACAAGTCTCAAATATACTTTTAGACTTGTTCAAAAGGTGCCACAACCAAAGGAAGGCCATTTGGCAAATTTGGTACCTCATATGGAGCTAAATTTGACCATAATGGAATCATATATCACTTTTTCGCCAAATGAGTTAGTATTGATCTGAGATTTGGTATACAATTAGGTCTCATTGAGAGCTTTCTGAGAAGTTAAAGATCATAATTTTTGGATTTATATATAATATTTGATGATTTTTCAAAGTTGATAAAATTTATGTTTCTGGTTTGCTACACTATTCATTTGGTCTAAAATTAAATGCTATCACTCGAAGCTCAAATGATGTCCAATTATCATAAAATTTTATACAGAAAAACTAGATAATCGCAGTGACTCGTATCAACTAGAAGTACCTCATTTGGATGTCTAAAGAGGGAGATATGAATTTTTGGAATTTTTGTCCAGTATTAGTAAATTTGCCTGACCAGAAGTACTATTCCATCTAATTTTGGCATCTAGGCTTGATGAACTGATCTGGAGATATTTTTCCTCTCTAGTCAACATCCATAGCTTTCTATATTGGTATCATTTACATGGATTGGAGTTTTGTGAAATTAATTGAAGATTTCCAAAGTTTTCTACAGAATTCTGTGATAGTTCCAGAATTCAATATAACCTTTGGATCATTTTGGATGTCAAACGACCTTTGTGATGAATGTTATGGTATGGGCATATTTTTAGTGTAAAATAGACATCCATAGCTTCCTAGAATGACCAATATTGCATGATTTCTATTTTTGTAGAATTAGTTATGATTTTTCAAAGTTTGACCAAAAAATAGGCCAAATATGGTCAAAAATATACTTGATTATTTTGAGCTCCATTTCGGTTTCTATGAGTTGTGGGCATAATTTTGAGATGAAAATGAGTTGTATTGATGTATTTAAATATGAGAATGTATAACATGAACTCATACAGTCCACATGACATCGAATGGAATTTTTAAGTACGACGCAACACAAAGAAAGTCACTATTTTTCCCCTTTTGTCTTATATCTTCATAAATATAATGATGTGAGACATGTATATATATATGATATGATAAGCTAGAAGTCATGGTGTTACATGAGACATTACAATCCATCCCCTTTTGTGGCCATCTCATCCTCGAGGTGCATACTAGGCTAGACTAGATCTGATACCAACTAACATGCAAGCTAGCTCCTCCAATCAATATTGTTCCAGAGTTACACCGCCCACTTCCCATTGCATAAGGCCCTAGGTTTTGCTTCTCACTTTAAGAGAAAAGGTCTCGTTATTGGAAGGAGTCACACTCTGGCTTATATACACATAGCCTAGGACTTTCCCTTCCAATGTAGAACATTACAGACATCCTTTATCATTATTAGTGTCACACTTTTAGTCTCCAATGGCCATTCGTCATTCTTTGATAGGGGTGCGAGGTGTTGGAACCTTTTTGGGGGGTATTGTTAGTTTGATTTTTTCTGGGGTGAGGGAGATCAAGTTAAGGTAATTTAAATCATCCTAACTATACTTGTAGGTAAATCAAAATTAGGACTTAAAGGTGCTTACTACAGTTAGTTTGAATTTTGATTAGGCTTAAAAATCTAACTACAATTCAAATGAACTATGGTTAGGACGACTAAGTCTTAACTACAATTTATGTAGACCACTGTTAGGTCTTTAGATCTAACCATAGTTCATAAAACCACAATTGAGACTAAGTCTTAACTGTAATTGATCCATCAATCATAGTTAAGCCAATAGTCTTAATTGTGATTAAATTAACCATAGTTAGGTCTTGGAATTGCTACGATTGGCTTAACTACTATTAGCCACTATTGCAATATAAATAATTTTTAATAGTCCAAGAGTAGCTTATCATATTAATATTAATAATGTTATTATCTAAATACTTATAGGAATACAGTTATGTGACACTCAATACTCATTAATACATAACAAGTATACACTATATGCCATTACTCAACAACATCATAATAGTTTAGCAAATATCTCAAAAGAGCATTTTGGAGAAAAATAAAGTTTATCTAATGATGCATAAAAATCTATTGACAAAAAAAGTTTACAAATCCAAAAATATAATGAAAAGTTTGTAGTATTTTTAGAGACAATTGTTGCAAGTCTAACTAAAAATAATATATTAACATTTGAACATGGTTATGTTCTACTCAATTATTGTGGAACTACCATTTATAAAAATATATTAAAGGCATGCATAAATTAAATATAAATTGAAAAATTGAAGAAATATCCAACAAGGTGCCATAAGGGGAGAGAGAAGAACACTATGTAAAGCCTAACTAAAACTAAGGACAATTTGAAAACAAAAAAACAAAAAAGAGCAAAAAGTGAGGAGATAATGGGGAAAGAGGTAGAAAGGTAGGGAGAAAATAAGAAAAAGAGAAAGAAATAAAAAAGAAAATAAGGAAAAGGGGAAAAAATAATACAAGTGTTGATTTAATGTTTTTAATTAATTTAAAATGCCAAATAATAAAAAAGAATATATATGTGGATTTAGTGAATTCAATGAGTCTAGTGAGTTCAAAGTTTTAAGAAATATAGTGGCAACTATAATATCAAAATTCAACATTATGTACATACAAATTTGTTTTTTTAAAAAAAAGGAGGGTATTTGTCCCCTCAATTGAACTTAGCTTCACCTATGGTAATAAAGACCTTTAATGAAGGGAGTGAAACCTATGATGAAGTGAATTTCATTGATCACTACTAAGAAGATATATCTCTAATAGATATACGACATGTCTTTGCTAGAGAGGATGAATTGGTAATTGCATTGTTCAATGAACATGTTTTGATGAAAGAAGTTACCATAAATGAGACACATAATAACCTATCAGACATTCAGTTTGATGATGACTTCATCGATGACATCAAAGACATTAATGGTATAGAAGTCTCCAAGGACGAAAGGGAGGAGTAAGAAGCCGACTTAGACAATATAGATTTCAACAATTCTTAATTTTCTTGTTTTGGTACTTATGTTGATATGTGGAATGATTTATGTTACACTACTATTGTTACATGGTTTATAATGTCAACATGTCACTTTTGTTTAGCAAAACAATAAGTTGCCTTTGATTTGTTTTCCTTGGAATATTGATATATGCAAACAATAAGTTAGCATTAACTTGTAAGAGGATAACCTTGAGCATTCCCATGAGAAGGACTTATACTTGAAGACATGTTATGGCAACATTACAAATCTTGTGGGATTGGAACAAGTACCATTTCAGATTATTGGTGGCTACATGAAATCTTCATGCTCCTTTGGAAGTTTCATGCAACCACCAATAGTTAAAGATAAGACATGCATGTTCCAATCTCAAAAGATTTTTTCTGTTGCCATTGTGCACATCTTCTAGTATGAGTTCTATGGAATTTGTGAAAGTCACTAAACTCATTCAAACATTGAATTTACGTTGTGGATAATAGACCTAAAGAAAAATGTATCATACAACGAAAAGAAGAAGACATAAATAACAATAGTTAGGAGTTTTGTATGAATTCTTTTTGGTGGTTTGAAGTCCCATAATTGTAAATGTGTTATGTATATTTCTTTGTTTCAATTGTTAGCTAGCTACTTGTATTTCATAATACTATTTTATTGCAAGTTAAAGATCAAAATAGATATAAAAAAAATAAAACATTGAAATTTTTTTCTTTTAAATTGGTGACAAAATAACAAGGCATTAGCAAGGGAAAGTACTAAGGCATTGGCGAGGGATTAATGAAGGAGTGTATCGAGGCATTGGCAATGAATTAGCAAGAGAATAAGCACACCATGGTGAGTGGTTTGTGAGGGAATAAAGAGGGATCAATGAGGGAATTTTTCTTCCAATTCCCTCACAAAATGTGAGGAAATTAGGCAAAATTGATTTGATTATTACAAAGAAAATTGTTGAGGAAATATCCTTCAAAAAATTACTAGCAAGGGATTAGAGAGGAAAAATTTTCTCACTATATAGTGATTAGAATTTGGCAAGGGAATTGTTCCTCGGTAAATCCCCCCTTTCTTGTAGTGATATTTAACACAGTTTACATTCTCTCTATTTTGCTCTCTCAAGCAATAAACAAAGAATTCATTCAATGATATGGAATTGGTACCTCAAATCAAAGCGTTTACCTCATAGGAAAATTCGCAACCTACTACGTGGTCAACATTGTGCCATTAATAAGAGCATCGAAGATAATATTAATAATAGCTGATTCCCAATCGAGAAACTCATTGTTGATTTTTCTAGAATCTTCATCTTGTGATTCAAACTTCGATGGTGTAGATTCAGCTCCAAGAATGAATTTTTGAAGCTTGCGGCACTCTATTGCTATTGATGTTCGTTGCTTCCATAAAAAGAAGTTATTCTCATCGAATTTTATTGAAACAGAACGAAAGCATGACTCCTAATTGTTCTTCTAAAATGGAACAAAAAGAGCTTGAGGGCTAAGAATTCATAATTAACAGGGAGTTCTCTAATACTATGTTAGAAAAGAAGGAGAAGAACATGTAAGTGTAAGCAAAGAGAGAATAGCGGAAAGAAATTGACGAACATGACTTAGGCTACATGTTGTTAGTAACATGATAATAAAAGATAACAAGATAGTCATTTTAAAAATCAAAATAAATATATAATTTGCAATAAAAAAATTCAAATCCAATGAATTTGCACAATAATCATGCATGGATAATTATGCAATTATAATTCAATTGTAAATTGCTAGATTATGTCCCTATTTGAATTCCAATGACTCATTTTCAAAGGAAAGCCAGAGTGGAATTTCCTTTTTTGAAAAACATGGAAAACCAAGAACATATGGAGATGAAGAGAATTTATTGCACCTGAATTTCACCAGAATTCATTTCTCTTAAAATGGAGAGAAAGTGAAAAGGAACTAAGAATTTATGGTGATAATATAATAAATTGTTTTAATTGTTATTGTTATATTACCATTTCAATAAAATTCAGTTGTGAATGAGTATGTTGCGTTAACTTTTCTTTATTTTATTTTTCTTAATTATAGACATTTAAACAAAAAAGGGAAAATTATTTTTTTTACCTTGCAATTTATAATTCGTCTTACCTTCTTTCTTTCCTTAATCTCCTTTGAAAAAGACGAGGATAGTTCCCCACTCTTGTTGATAAGTTTATGTGGTCGACAATGCATGTCCTTTACTGCAGAAAATATAACTTTCATAAAATTGTACGCCATTTTATAAAACAGCGAATAATGTATTTCTGGAGTTATTTTCTCCTGTGTTTTGCCACCGATTTACCAGCGTTTTCTTTTGCAATTGCAGGATTTTACAATTAAAGGAGAAGAAAAGAACACAGCCCCATTGCACCTTACTGGTAATTGGATTAAAGGACCTTATCTGCATTTAGCAACGATTATAACCGTTGGCAAAGGCTATTTTAAACATCTCTCCAATTCCCCGAAGATATTCAAGCAAAAGGAAAAAAAACAAATTCCTTTTGATCGAACGTCGGCTCTATCATAAAGTCTCACTTTAAAGATGGTTATGATTGACGTCAAAAGACAAAAACAACTAACCGTTGTTAAAATCATTATTAAAGGTTTTCTAGATGCAATCTAGTGTAAAAAATTGTTAAATGCCGTGCGTACATTTAATGGTTAATTTTTGCTTCTTATATGTATGGAGCAATAAATAAATATATATATATATTAAACAAATCTTGACCGTTGAGCGCACATTCACATGTTACACGCAAGAATTTCTATATAATGCAACAATTTTGATAATCGTCATTAAGTCTCTTAGGGTCGATCAAAACTATTGCGAGACGTGATCTTTGACCCACATCCAATACAAATTTTGTAGTGTCACAGTTTGAATCCCCTAAAAAAAAAATTATATTTTAAAAATATTTATATGCAGATTTAAAAAAAAAAAACTCAAGGGTCCACTTCATTGCTGAAAAATAACAAATTTTAACAAAGTAAAAATTATTTAGTGAGTTTGTTCAATGCAAACGAAAAATCAATTTGAAAGTAAAAATATGTTAAAATCATTCAAAATATAGGAAGTATCTAGATAAATTAGTTCAGCCGTATAGCTGTCTCCTTGTCTAAATTATTTCACAACAATGTTGTTTTTAATTTAGTTTCAATTATTTTATTAAATGCCGTTAGTTTCCTTAGTCTAAATGTAGAAAAAAAAATTCAAACATAAAAAAATTATTGCTTAATTTTGTTGAGTAAAAATTTTATGATTAAATTTTCCAGTATATTAAATTGTTCAGCTTTTTTTAACCAAAAAAAATCAGTTTTATAAAACACACCTAAGAGAACTATTTTGGTGATATATACGTATTTTTAATGTAAATATACAATTGTCTATGGACCTTCAATATTTGCAGTATAATCCAAAGTCAAGGCTCAGTGGCATTTTCTTTGGATGCATATACCAAGAGATCCTCATGTATGCAGAGGTGTATATATATGTATATGTATATATGTATGTATATCCAAAATTTTATGTTGGCTTTAGATTTTTTTAATACTATTTTGTTTTATTAACATAATTAATTAAGGTGAGACGATCATATAACGCTCAGGCTGCGATTCTATCTAGGAGTTAAATATAGTAAAATCTTTTGTACACAAATTAATAAGGAAGAATTTTTAGATGGTACTTATTGTACTCAAGATTGGTGCCAAAAAAAAAAGTGATACAGATACACTAAAATTTGTGAGACTTGTAATTTTAATAAAATTCTTAACTCTTTGTATTTATTCATGTATAATTACTATTTAAAAGTTGAGGGGCAAAAAATATACTGAAGGCACTTAACAATATCATAACAACCAAAAGTAGAGCCAACTAAAACTGATTTTTCTTTTCCATTAACATTAGAACAACTAAAATTACATTTTAAATTTTCAACCAAGTTGGAAGTAAGAGGATCACTAAAATAAAACTCACAATTAAAACGATTGAAAGTAATACAAGTTAAGCTAACAATCCTAACCAATTCTTCAACCTAAGTTCACTTCAGCTTCCACTGATAACACTTCTAAATTATTCCCTGTTTCTGTTTTTCTTTTCTTTTTTCACTTGCTGACACAGTTAATGACTTAGCATTATTTCTATCTGAGAAACCAATGCATCCTCAACTGAACCAGTGCTTTGGGAAATGCAAATGCATCATCATCCTCATCAAAGCTTCAAGCTAAGATCAATGCCATCGCTTCCTGCATCACATCCCTCATGGTTTGAGCCAAGTGTAGTCTCTTTCATGCCCAACTCCTTCACTTCTAAAAAGCTATAGAAAGGTCTATGATCTGATCCACTTGATGATTCTGACCTTTGATAAGAGTCCTCCATTCTATCCTAAAAATTTTCACAAAAGGAAGAAAAGACAAAACATTGTTTAGAAAACTAAACATCAATATATAATTGAGGAAAAACTGTTTGATAAACTAAACTCAGTATACAAAACCAATCATGAAAGAACATATAAGTATGTTATACACACTTTTAAACAAAATTTACCTTTGATATGTTTATATGTCATTTTATAATTGACTTTGTCTACTGATCTTTTACAAGTCAAGTCTAGCCAAGACTATCGAAATTTGAAATCTTGAAATGAATAACTTGCAACTTACTTCAGTAACTTGGTGAGGGAGGACATTGCTCTTGCAAAATTCTCGTTGAAACATAGGCATGGGAGGTGAAGGAACTGCAGCAGCAGTACCATTAAATGAAGGGAAATTTGAATGACCTGGTTCTTCATTACTGTCAGAACTTAACTTTCTGCTGTTAAATCCCAAAGGGCTACCCCATTTGGCATCCCTGAGAAACAAGATGTGACAGCTTGGTAATTAACAACAAAAGAATTAGGTAAAAGGTGAATTGAATGAAGGTGCACCAACCTGTAGCACTCGTTATTAGAGGAAGTGAAATTACTCGCACTCTTGTGATTGTCATTTGCAGATGATTTTTGTGGTCTGCTAAAGTTAGAGAAAATTGGAGAAACTTGGAAGTTTGCTGAAGGAACCAGAGAGTTGTCAAATGATGAATGGTAAGGCCTCTTCATGCCAACCATCTACAACAAACCAAGCAATTATCCATGAATTTTTCATCAATATTAAAGTACAATTAACTTCTCATTTGTTTTCTGCTGAGAAATTGAGAAAATTGCTTAGAGACTATCAATCACTAATCATATCTGCATGCTACTGTTGGTTCAGTAGTTCAGAACCGATTTATGATAGAATAAAATAGCTGCTTTTCGTAACTGAGATGTCAAAATTCTAAACAATCCAGAGTGAAATTAATGTCAAAATCAGTTACACAAAAGTTTGTTGATCATAAACGAAATATGTAATCAACTGTTTGATTTTATCGTAGTTTTCTTCTATTTTCAAGTTATTGTGTTTAGGCGGTGTTCGAGTTAGCTTAGATACACATCAATTAATCCACCTTTTTCGCCTAGTCAAAGGCAGGCCATTTACATTGGGACTGAGGGATTCCTTGTGGCCTAACTCTAAATGTGAAGTAGCTAGATTTGAACCCATAACATTATGCCTAAACACAAACATCACATGCTCACTTATACCACTTGTTTTTATTAGGATCAACTGATGTTTAGGCTAACTTACACGTTCCTAAACTAATTAACTAGAGGATTGATAAAGAAATTCGTTACAACCTAACCCCAAAAAACTGACATAGCGAGATTCGAATATGAGATAGTGCATTTAACAGCACATCACATATTCCGCCCACCACTAGACTAGTCCTTGGGATTTATCATAAATATAATTGATGCATTAATAAATTAAGAAACGGAAAAAGTAGGAAACAAAAGCAGATACCTTAGGTTCCTCTGGGTTCCTCGATAAGCAATTGTAGTACGAACTTTGGTTTGAAGGGGGCTCTACATGATTATGCAGTGCTTTTGGTAAGGCGCTTGATGAAGTTGGTGTGGCAGGGCCTAAAAATTGTTTCATCTGCAAGTACAGGTCACACATACGAACAAGTCAGCATTTCATACGTATTATTCACAATGATTAGTATGAATGGAGCTAGCCAGTCACATATAAACCTTACCATAGAAGGTGGGTACTGATTACTATGCCTTTTTTGAGGCAAGGCAGGGCAAGACCAAAGGGGATTATTGGATTCACTGGACAAGTTCTTGGATGATGAATTTGCAGAGTGATCAGATTGGGTTAATCCATCGCACGAACTGGGATTCATGGGGAATAAAGCCTGTTCAGGAAAAACCAAGCCAGAGGCACCAGTACTATTCCTTCCTTGTGTTGTATTATAGCCATACAGAGCAGCCATGGATGGTGGTGCAGGTGGGCCTAAATGGTCAAATCTTGGGGCTATTTGGATGTGAGTAGCAGGAGGAGGAGGACGACGACGACGACGAGATGTCATCGGCATAGGTGGCGACGGCGGCGGAGGAGGAGGAGGAGGCGGCGGCGGCGGCGGGGAGTGGGATTTCGACGGTGGAGAAGAATGGTGAGGAAGATTGAAACAGGATGGTGAAACTGAGAATCCTTCAGCATTATTGCTATTATTGCCTCTCTCTGTCTTTTCCTGCTCTCTCAAGATCTTTTCCAGTTCAGCCACACCAGGCCCTCTTTTTGGGACTTTTGGACGTTTCTGCTGCTTCTTCAACCCTGAACTCCAAATCCCAGAAGCACCACCATTGCCATTAGTCCCACAACCACACCCAACACCGCCACCACTACTGTTACTACTGCTAAACATGTTCTGTAATCTGTATCTCCTGCTTCGTTTGAATGAATGAATCCAGATTTAAATATTCACCGCTCAAATCAGAGGGGATTCAAAAAATATACCCATTTCTACATAACACAAAATATAATCTAAAAAGACTAGGAGTAGCAGAACTGAAGAAAGAAAAAAAAAATAGCAGGATTTGTTGATGGGAATTTATGAGAGTGAAGAGACGAATGGGCCTACCTACGCGCAATCAAGAAGAGTAAACCTTGCCTGTAGGTGAAGAAAATCTTATATAGAGAGGGAGTGAGAGTGTAGCGGAAGAAGGTATCTAAAGGCTTTTCCGGGATTTTCTCAGACCCTTATGATTTTGTCCGAGAAAAAAAGCCAGAGAGAAAAGAGTGTTTCAAAGCCCGGAAATCCAAGCGTACCCATCAGAATCTTTCTCGCTTTCTCGCTTTTCTCGCGCTTGTTTCTCTCACTCGATTTTGCTTTCTGTGGGAAAACAAGGCTTTAAGATCTACACCGAAAGTTCTACTCTTGGGGGTAGCGTCTAGGAATCAGTGAAAATTTTTGCTATTGTTAACCAATAAATTTCATTTTCTAGTGCCAGTTATTAATATTATTGCATGCAATTTATATGTATAGTTCTTTCCTGGACCCACCACTTTGAATTTACACTCATTTATTTTCTTGTCCTCACGGGAACTTGCCTTTGGTCAAAACTTTTTTTTTTTTAATATTACGCCATGAATTTAGAGTCCGTTTCGCAACCTGGAAAATCACATTCTAGGCCTACACTGCTCCAACACACTCCAAAATTTTCGCTCTGGCATCAAAATGAAATATTTCTTGTAAATTTCTCAATTTACTAGTGGTGTGGGGATGATCACATTTCATTTATATTCCTTTATTTTCTCCAGAAAATAAAAATTTTATGAATTTTTGTTTTGAGAAAAAAAACAATGTAAGGACTTTTTGTATTCATTTATTTCTAAGAGAAAATTAAATGTACAATAATTAATGTAAGAGATACATTTAGTACATTATGCCCTAATTGAGGCAGTAAGAATATACCGGGGAGTTAATTAGGTGCATAATTTAACATAAAAATAACGATAACGGTATCTAATACACTTAAAGGTACAAGATGCATAGAGATATAAAATAAATTAATTTTAACAACAATTGATTATTATTTTGAACAAAAAAATTAAAACTTTATAGAAATATTATTTATTGATTTATTTATTTTGAATATACCGATGAGTTAATATACTTCATTTAAATATTTAGAATATATTGGTGAATTAATTATATATTTAACATAAAAGTATAGAATTATGGTAATAATATCCAATATATCTAGAGTTATAAGATGCATCGAGACTTAAAATAAATTAATTTTAACGATCATTGATCATATTTGTTGGAAAAGAAAAAGAGAATAATATTTCATTTTAATTTTTTATAAAATTTTATAGAAATATTATTTATTTATTTATTTATTTATTTTGATTAATTTCAATTAACATACTTAAATATAAAAATGTTAATTTAAAGACCTTATTGTTATATCCTTATATTATTGACAATGTAAGATATCAATATGCCAAATACCTACCTTATTTAATCTCTCTCTTATCTAGGTTTCAATTATTGTTCCAATAAGTGGATTACAAAAGCTAGCAAACAAACAACACCTACGTGATCATACCATACCTACAATTTGGAAGTCTCCAACCTGCCAACCATTTACATCTTTTGAATTTAATTAATTTTGAAGGCACGAGAGATGAATTAATCGGCCATATAAGGCAACTATCTATGCCTGCAAAACCTTCTTAATATGCAAAATTTTGAAAGATTTGTCAAATATACATTTGACCCTTAATTGCACTTTTCTATTTTAAAAGCAAATCTTTCCTAAAGAAAAGATATATATATATATATATATATATATTGACCATCTGTATTTATGGTATGCTGAGAAACATTTGACGAAGCAACTATATATACACTTATTCACTATTCACGTGGGTCACGAGGCTGTAATCTTTACTCATTATGAAGATCATCCCCCCATTATTTTTTGGTCAGAAATTACCAACAACAAAAAAAAACCACACTTTTTTAGATTGATCTTAGCTGTAGAGGGGCCCAAATACAATTATGGGTAAGAATATTTCTTATATATATATATATATATATATATATATCAAATGCCATTAACATATATATATATATATATATACACCCTAGTTAATGAGAAACGGAAAGGCAAATTAGAAAATTTATGGGTCTAAATTGAGAATAATTGAAATAATAAATGGCTTCTGCAGTGTTTGAGCTTCGAACTTTGATCACATTCTGCAAAAATATATATTATTGGCAGTGACAAGTTGGACGAATCCAAAGAAATGAAGGTGAATTAAAGAGCATTCATTTGAAGATATCAAATTTTCAGTTTGGATGCCACTGATTTAGCCCATTTGGATTGAGTGGAAATTTATAAGAATTTATGCGAAAGATTCAGCTATTTATTATGATTTCCTCAGACTTGATGAGAAATATAACTCTCAAATCAAGATTTGCATTGAATTACAGAAGACATAAAAAGGATTTAGAATTATTTAAGGTTTCTAAACTGAAATGAAACCAACATCCCTTTCGAAAATATAAGTCTGATAATTTTGTCTATGAATAAATACTTTGTTCTTTCTTCTAATTAAGGGAGTTAGTATGATTATTAATGAGGGATGACGTTTTTTTTTTATTTGCTATAATTTGAGTTCTATTTTTTTTATACTATAGGAGTGAAATTTTGAATATATCGATATAAAAGAGTATAACCTTAAAATACAAAGTCCAAAAGTACCTTGACTATCCGTAATTTAAAGATTTTTTTTTCTTTTTCTCTTTGTAAGATCTTGGCTGGAAATGAATATAACGTATATACCATTGACTTGGTTATAATATTAATGAAGAACCCAATAAAAAATACCATTCTTTTATTGTAAATTTAATTATAATTTCACCCCTTGGAAAGTCAAGATGTAATCATGTTTAACTGATTCTTGGTGTGTCATTTGGAATAAACCCATTAATAGGATCTCTTATTTGGTGAAGAGATCTTGCTTTTATTTTCCGAAGTAATTAAATCGAATCGATAGACAATAGTAGATTATGTCAATTGAAAATTAATGTATTGCTATCACAATGCCATATACTCCCTCCAATCCAGTATATAAGACACTTTTTAAAAAATTTATTTAATCCAAAATATAAGACACTATATAATTTTTTGTGTTAACTTTTAAAAAATGTCTCTCTTTTTTTTTTAAGAAATGTTAATTTAACTTTTTTCTTTTTCTTTCTCTTTCATAAATAAGGATAACAGTAAAAAAAAGTGATAAATTTAAAAAGTTTGAATTAGTTAAATAATTTTATTAAATTATATGAAGTAATTAAAAGTGCCTTATAATATGGATTAAAAAAAGTATATAATAAGTAAGAAGATGCAATTATGACAATAAATGAAAAAAGGAGACTGTGAAAACAGGAAGTGTTTTTAAATGTGAGGCTTTTAATTAAGGAATATAGAATCTGATACGTTACAATTGAAGAAGAGGTCAAATTTCATTTTCTCGCATTTCTAGGATCTTAATGGATATGGAACTCACGCAATTATGATGATCCTAGCCGTCCCCTTCTTTTTTCTTTTTTCTTTTTGATGTTTAGAATCCCAAAATTTCTTTTAGGAGGCCATTTGGAAATTTTGTGACTTTAATTTTACTATTTTTTTTATAATAAAAGTTATAAATTTTTGTTCAATGAGAAATTTAATTAATTATTTTATGCTTTTCAAAATCATGAGTACTTTACAGGAAGCACTTCAAGAGATGCCTTTCCAAAATTGTTACGATTGTAGATAAATAAAGATGAACTAGGTACAATTACTTACACGCAGAACTACTAATTTAATTTTATAATATTTAAATTCGTAATTTTTGATGCTAGTTTATAATTAACTATATATTTTTCAAACACTATTGTTAATCAAACTGCATTTTCTAATAAAATATTTTTCACATCTTTGTTAATTAATGTTTTGAATTTTTTTACAGCACATTTTTCCCAACGTTATATATATATATATATATATATATATATATACACACACACACACACACACATAAATACAACTTTAGCCAAAAAACAAGAAAAGAAATGTCATAAGATTACATTATAGCTATTATGATTATAAAAAATGGTGATGTTGGGCTCTCTAAGGAAATTGATAGCTTCGTATGAAGCTTTTAAAATGTGAAACTTGTAAAATATATGTAAAGTGAGAGAAAGAGTGATATAAGAAAAAAGTGTGTATAAAACTCCTTTTTTTTGTATCTTTTTTACTTTAAAAGTAATTTACAAACTTTATACTTAAAAAATGTAAATTCAGCCTTGCTGTTTATATCAAAATTCACACCCCTTAACACACGGCAACTTTTAAAATGTCTGTAATATTTTCAATTGGGAAAATATATAATTATACTAGCAATAATCATGAAAAAAATACAGGAAAGAATCTCACAATTGAAAATTTGAATCAAACTTATTGATTGGAGTTAAACATTAATAAATAAATCATGACCTTTAAAATCAATACAAATTTGAATAAATCCATCAAGCACAAAAAAAAATGTATAAATTGAGTAGCCAATTCACATGCACGGACCCTATTGGATAAAAAATATGTGTAGAACAAACAATTCTCTAATTTGAAAAGAATAATAGTTGCATTGGAACTAAGGAAATTATCTAATTGCAGGTCACTCTTAACCCTTTCCTTCAAATTTTTGTGCGAGTTTTATATTTTCCAAAATTTTTTAAGATTTTACCCTAATATTTTATTTATAAGCCCTTTAAGCAGAATTTTAATAAATAAAACTCTTATCTAACTAATAAAATATATCAAATAATAAGATATAACTCTTTATACTAAATTTTAAATATTAATTATTAGATAATTAATTATCTCAATTTTTTTAAGATAACAGCTAATTACTCTAATAATTAATTATTTAATATTTTAATTTAAATATTAAAATATTCAATTAAATTAAAATTTCTTCGTGAAGTTAGCGGCACTATGGTCCAACGGCTATCATGCAATCGCTGAAAATAATAATAATAATAATAATAATAAAACTTTAGCAACGGTTGTTAGATGTTGACACTGAACATGCGTTAGATGTACTTTCATCCCTGAACACGTGTTACATGTACTTTCATTTAATTTAACGTTTCTTGTTGGTTGACTAGCGTCGGTCAAAAATGATGCTATATCTTAAACTTTTTTCGTTGGTTTTCTGGTGTCAGTTATAATCGATGCTAGAGATAACGCAAAAACATATCTAACGTTAATTTATACTGATCCTTGAGAGTAATTAAAAGAAAAAAATAAACAAATATATGCAGAAGAATCGAAAGAGGGAAGGAAAAAGACTTCTTGCTTTTATATGACTGTGTATATGATATATATTTAAGTAGAGGGAGAATTTGAGGGAAGGCTGATATATAGTAGCTCAACTGGAACCATATTCTATTATATTTGTCAGTTAAGTAAATTAGGCTATTTTGTTTTTTGTTTTTTTGTCTTCTTTTTAGAGTCTTATTCTTTAAATGGAGTCTCGGTATTTCCCCTGTCTTTTAAATAGAGGGCTTGTGAAAGTGATTGAAAGCTCTGGCTAGATTGATATGTTGGAATATATATATTTTTAGTTATAATTGAAAGAAAAAGAAATATTTTTACTATTTTATTTATTTAAATATTTTATTTATTTGAATTTTAAAATTCATCTTTTAGATGATCCTCATATCTTATTTTATTTTTAAATTGCCAAATTAGGCAGTTTAAAAATTAGTAGATTAGTGGTCAATTATTTTTTCAACAACTAATTAGATAATAATTTTTTATGAAAACACTAGGACATTATTTTTATTAATTATATAGAGTTAAGAGGATTCATTCTTAGTAGAAATGATATTCCCTGCCAAACCTATCACTGAATCACTTACATGAAAACTTTTTTTTTTGGAAGAATATTCCTTCTATTCTTCTCTCCCTCAGCAATTATGATCATAGAAATTTAAATTCCTCTAGCTTGACTGAAGATATTTATAATTTTTATTTTTGCTTCTGTTGTAAATAGTCTTAATTAAGTTGTATGAGATAATTATATCAAATTTTCTTATACGAAATTTACGGCTCTAAATTTTTTGAATCTGTCCTACATGATATTTTATGACCATCAACAGGATTTGAGGGGAAAAAAAAGATCGGCACTATCATCCCTTCATGTAATTATCATAAATTTATTTTTTTTCAACTATAATTCAATATTCTCTTTAATCTTTAATATAAGTCACTTATTAAAAAATTGTCTTAATTCAAATATAAATTATTTTTTTAAATTGTCTTGATCATTAAATGACTTTTTTTAAAAAATATCTTTAATTAAATAAAGAATTATTAAAATTAATATAATTTATTAAATATGAAGGTAAGTTCTTTAATCAGGGACAAATATAAAAAAAAATTATATTTTGATATAAATTTAATTAATTAAATTACCTTTAATCAATTTTTTTAATATTTATAAGATAAGTATTGGTGACTCGAAGACTGGAGAGAGTATCGGTCAATATTAACACTAAATTCAATGTTTGGAGTATTTTTCAACAGACGCAATTTATTCCTTATGTTGGTTATTTCTATAGTTATTAGAAGCGACGCAGAAGCTCAAGCAACACTTATCGGCATCATTTGCGGCAACCAATGATAAATCCTTGGTGTTAGCCATAACTAGCACTAGACCCTTTTTTTTTTTAATCGAAGTACATTATGAATTTAGATCTACCATAAATCTTAATAAATAATGCGATATTAATTATAGAGTAGTATTTCATTCATTCTATTTAATGCTTCTTGTTTAATTGCTTACATTTTAATGATTTATAGCACTAACAGTTTATTTGACTTTTATATGTCTTTGATAAGGATAAATATAGAAAAATTAGTTTATATTTAACAGTCATTGCGTAATGTTTATAGAAAACTCGTTCGTAATCTCATATGACACTCCGTCATATTATTTTTATTTAATTTTGGTTCCACTTTAAAAGATTATTTTTTTAAAAAAAATCTTCGCACCTCACCATTGTTAGTTTGCTTATAAAAAATAAAATAAAATAAAACTTTTCATGCCAAATCCAACATTATCTACTTATTAATCACACATTTAAAATCCCCTAAAACACTTTTGGTCGTTTTGCTTTGTCTTTTGATTATTTCTTCCTCAACCCCCATTTTCTTCCTTTCCCTTCTTTTTTTTTTTTAAAATAATTATTCTCTTTTCTTTGGTTAAACTCTGAAGATTTCTGCGTTTTTGCCAATTGAGTATAATTAGCTAACTTTGGACAATCTTTTTCTTTGGGAAAATTACAATAAAAAATCTAGATTTTGTAAAATTTATAATAAAAGATTTTAGAAATCAAAGTTACCTTTAAGGACTACAATTACTACTAAAATTTAAGAAATTTATTATTAGGTTTAGAAAAATTAGTATTTGATGCTTTTCTAAACTTAGTAGTAATTTTTTAAAATTCAGTAATAAATCCCTTAAAATCTGATAATAATTGTGATTTTTGAAAATAATTTTAATTTTAAAAATTTTTTATTATAAATTTTATAAAATCTAGATATTTGATTGTAATTTTCCCTTTTTCTTTTCTATTGAAAAGAATAATACATTAAATTTGAAAATACTAGATTTTCTAAAATTTTTTATTATACATTTCTTATAAAATTGGAAAGAGAAAGAGAAAAAAAAATGAGTTCACTAAGTGAGCCCATACATAGTCTCTCTTTTCTTCCCTTTAATTTTATAAAAAATTTATCATAAATAATTTTAGAAGATCCTACCAAACGCAGTCATATGACTTGTTTGGTTGCTTGCTTTGGAAAGAGATTTTCTTTACTAAGTTATATATAATATTTATTAAATTATTATAAATATTTATTATTATTATTTAATAATATTTATTCATTTTAAATTCAAATTAAAGTAGGGATACAAAATTCTTTTTTATATCTATTTTTCCTTTCCATTCTTCTTTTTATTCTACGTACTAAACAGGTCATGAATGTCTCTAAATCCAATCCCACCCATCTTTTTCGAAGTGAATAAGCCTTTCCAACTAAGTTTGTGTATCTTTGAGACAAATCCTTTGCGATAAACTTAGGCATCAATATGAATGAATCACTAATTTTTATTAGAGTGATAGATATTATAAATCCGAAAGTGCTATGTATTTTATTCATAATGCAATAATTATTAAATATATAATAATATTTTATTAAATAATTCTTAAAAGGATTAATTCAAGTTTTATATAATTAATAAGTATAATTAGAGTAACAAATTTACAAAAATAGACAATATTTTGTTATATATTTAATAATATTTAATAATTATTATATCATAACCGAAGAATATAACACTCTCACGTCCACAGTATCATCACTTTTCTTATTATCATTGCAAAAGCAATAAAATAAAAGTGATGACCTTATGTTCCATAATTATGATATAATTAATTATTAAATATTTTTAAATATATAACAATATTTGGCCTATTTTAATAAATTTATTACTATAATCATAATAATTAGTTAAAAAATCTAACTAATTCTTTTAAAAACTATTAATTATTAAATTAGTTAATATTTTAGGTAATTATTTAATAAAATATTATTCTTTATTTAATAATTAATTCTCTCATAATTGATAACTGTTTCAAAAAATATATTATTACTCATAAAATAATTTACTAATATATGGGCCAAAGATTTTTTTTTTAAAAAAAAAAGACCAATAATTGAAGTCTTGAAGTTAATGAATAATTATAACCGAAAAATATGTCTTTTGCCACACTCGGGGAGACTTCAGACCATTTGATTTTTCTTCATGATTTTGTTAGAGTCTCGTGATTCGACTTGGATCTTACAGTTGGACCAAAAATTGTGAAATCGAGATCTATTATTTCCTGGATGGATTTTTGATATCATCAATGGGATGCACATCAAAATTTATTTTATGAGAACATAAAAGTAGTTATGGTTATTTTGAATAATATTTGGTATGCAAGAAACAGACTACTCTTGCATGAAGAACAAACAGCAAAATGCCATGCATCTTTTGAGTAGAATCAAATCCCAATGGAAGGAGTCTGTGTTATTTGAACAAAGTGACTTTGGAGGAAATGGATCATTTAAGCTTTGTCTACTGCTGTGAAGTCAATAAAAAAAAATGAATATGTTTTAATTTTTTTCTTTTTTTCTTTTAAATTAAACTCCCTCATCCATTCTTCTTTTTTCACCTTTTTTTAATTGTAAAGGGAACCAACAATAGCGAATCCTGGCGCAACTTTGGATTGTTTGATTACTCCAAAGAAAGCACCGCAAATATCTTTAGTGGACTTGATGCTTTCCTTGCAGCAGAATGGACCTTTTTCAAAATTTACGAGATGTAATTAGAGAAAAGAAAATTCAGAACTTTCAACATTATGATATAGAGGATCTGAGTTAGGAAAATTGGAAATTGGAGTTTGTTTTAGCAAGGGAAATACACAAGAGTAAATGTCATGATTGCTATTTTCATTGAAAATGCCTATTAGAACGAAATTCAAGTTGCCGTGGGCGTTAAGGCGTCAAGGGTGATAAGAAAGATACTATTTGTCTAGCCCCGTTTGAAATATGCTTATTGATATCTTTACGAGGCAGAGACTTCTTTAGTATTGGTCTTCCAAAAGTAGGATATAAGACCCAGTCCTTGAAACCAGATTCTTTGAAGTTGGAATCACAAGTTCTCATAGGCAATATGCTAAAATTTAATTGGGAAATAATCAAATTCGGTATAAGGTTAGGATTCATTGCTAGATTAGAAAAAGCTAGAGTCTATTAAAATACGATTTAAGTTACCTAATTCCATTTAAACAAAATAATTAGCTTTTAACAAATAGTGAGTTGGGATTTATTTTTCAAACGAGTTTATAGATAATAGTTCAATTTATTATAAATTATTTGTATGGCAAGTAAATTTATTTTATTTAGATAATATTAAATATAAAATTAAGTATTTAATATTATTTAAAATATAATATGTTATTAGCTTAATAACTAATAAATACTAATTTAAAAATTAATAAGCATTCTAATACAATATCCGTAAGATGCTTAATGTGGGATGTCTTGGTCTTGAGATAATTTGTTAATGTTATTTATCTCTATTAATTAAGCACACTATTCCCAAGCATGCATACCTAGGTCCAGGTAAATAAGTCCTCCACTTGTAAAACTATGATATCTTAAAAAAAAAAAAAAGGAAAATCAATAATTATAACGTTATATTTGAAGATATAATTAATTTTTAATATTTTATCAAATAATAGGCGTATATATATATCCTGCGTAAGCTTATATTCTATCAATGGAATAACTTTGCAAGAAAGGGTCCCGTAGCTCAGTTGGTTAGAGCGTTGGTCTTATGAGCCGAAGGTCGCGGGTTCGAGCCCCGCCGGGACCAATTATTTATTATTATTTCAACTAATAAACGCTGACATCATAATTATATAATTTTTCAACGAATCAACACTCCCCACGTCAGAATCGCAATTACAAAATTGTAGGTGTCACTGCATCAGAATATCACCCGTAACAGTTTCCGGTTCTCTGAGCAACGGCTGAGAAGTCCCCACGTGGAGCCTCATTAGACATCAATGTTCCTGCCTGTATCAGATCCCACCGTAGATTGATAGTCCATCAATCTAGTCACCACGATTAACAAAGTTTCTGTTTTCGTCTTCATCCATTTAACAACTTCAAATAATTGAAAAATGACGAAAATTACCAGTTGCGTTTGCATATTCGTCAATCAAAAACAACACCCAGAAACGAAAGGAACCAAGAAAGCAACCCATTGCCAACAAAATATTGCCCCGATTCGTTCTGCTGTCGCTGTAGCCCCTCTTTGTTGAATTCTTAAAATCCAAACATGGCATTCCATTACCCTCGACTACTCTGCACTCCAATCAGCATTCATCACGAGTTGTTTGTAGCGTATGCCTTGGTTAAGGCTTTGATGTATTGTTGGGCAGGTTTGATAGAGAAAGTCTCTTTCTCTCCCCTGCTACATCAGATGGGAAAATTAAAGCTGGTATTGGGCCATGACAGTCCACATTCTTCACCGAACTTTTATATTTTCTTTTTTCTGACCCTTTCTCTCTCTTTCCTGAGCTTTCCGTCCCCTTTACTTCTACTGATATTATTGTCCACACATTTTTCGTCCTAAATCTAGGTTGTCCTACTTTGGGAAAAGGGTCTTCTTGCCTTGGACACTTTCTGGCTTCTTCGCTGGTATGTCATCCTCACCCAGATGCAGTTTTCTTTGTTTTTGCAGTCTTTAGATTCTTTGTTATTCTGGGAATTTAGCGTATTGATAACTGATAGGAATTTTAGGCATATTCTGTCTTCAGCAGTTGACTTGTTGGTCCATGTTTTTGAAGTTCTGTATATAGATTACAGTATGGATTTGATGTGGAAGGAGGTACAGTGTGGTTATTTTTTATTTCTTTTATGGATTTCAGCCGGCTGGACATTTATTATCGGTAATACTTGTAGTACACAAAGAAGAAATGAGATGCGTTTTGGTATTAACTCTAACAACATAGATAGCTTATAATAATAACTATAATTTGGTTCAAAATGTGCAATATACTGCCTTTTTTATGTTACAAACTATGTTCTAGCTGAACACGCGTATGCTTCTCTGATCTTAATGTAATTGGTGATAGAATCTAGTTGTATTTTGAAGGTAACGGATAAGACCTGTAATTGTAAATTAGGTTTCTTTCCTAGGTGCAAGATAACATGCCATCGTTATCATAGAAGACTCTATATGAAAGTGTGTCTTTGTGGTTATGTGTGTTTTTTTGCATTTCTGTATATATGCTTAAAGGAAAATGTGTATGTGAATTTGCAGATTTATATTTATGTGTACTTTACAACATAAGGCATCATGGGCACAGAGCAGCAAACAAACATTTGGACTTAGTAAACGACTTAAATTACACAACAATATTCAATCTTTTACGCAAATGTAATCCTCAGACTTATGTTCAAAAGTTAGGTCTAAGGCTTTAATTTAATGAAATAAAAAATATAAGAAGACTAATACAGAAGACAGTAACTTCAGCGCTGTTTTCTTTTGTTTGTACAGGTCACTTGTGGCCATGATTAGGTCAGTTTTACTAAATCTTTAATTGTTAAGTGATACACTAATGTGTATTATATTCATTAAAAATACCCCCAGGTTTCTTCACGTCAAGAATGGGTTCAGGCAATGGTTTAAGACAATGATTTGCTTAAGAAAGTCAAAAGATAGTTCAAAGAAAGTGAAGGTACAGTGTGCTTCCTGTCAATCTCCGCTTCTTTACAAGTGAAACTAATCCTTGCAGAGATTGATTTACAACCGTCAAACTTTTAATATAAAACATTTTGTTGCTGTTTCTTCTTCACAAAAACATTTTTTTTTTTGTCTTTTTTTTGGGGGGGGGGGGGGGGGGGGAAGGTGGGAATGTTTTTGATGATCATTTATCTTAATTGTATGGTATGCCTTATCAAAACTACTAATGCTTCATAATTTTGGAGAGGTAGCTAAGCAAGTTTGTTCCAAATTATTTATTGTCCAGCAGTGAAATGAGCAATGTATTTTCAAAACATGGTATTTCATTGCCATTGATTAAAATGCAAAGTTATTTTGGAAGTTTTATGATGCTATACAAGGTTTCAGACTATCATATACCTCTAAACTGGGGGTAATTACTTTTCAAACAGGACTTAATGAAATAAAATCTTAATCTGATTCTGGCATGATGCATTGCATATGAGGGACAATATATGTTATCGTTTAAAATAAGCACTTGAATTACTTTATCAATATCTAGGCTGCAGCAATGCCATTTATTACTACAATGTAGTAAAATTTATTTTGTAGCTGAGGCTGCTGTAACCAGAAAATTTCTATGTCCCTATCTGCTCACACTTTGAGACAGGTTTCTCTAGCTTCAGGGAAACCAAGTGCATTGGAGTCAAAGAATTATAGAGGAAAAGAGTTTAGTGGTGTAGAAAATGGAATTAAAAGTGAAAGTCTTGTGTTACCTGGGGTCCCAGTTGAAACTATTGCAGCAACAAGAATCCAGACAGCATATCGGGCTTATAAGGTATGTCAAGTTGAAAGTTTTGCAGAATAGAGTTCTTAAATACAGTGGAACTCCAACCTGAGTTTATTAGCACAATCCTTGGCAATCATGCCTTCCTTTTCCACTTTTCACGATTAAGGTATTCTTGTCTAGGTGGCATTGTGTTGTACCAGCTAGATGGGTTCATGATTAGCTTTAGATATTACAGTGACATCAAATAAGCCTATTTAATATTTCTGAGTTATACCATGCAAGGCATATATCACTTCCATTTGAAAGAAAAAATATAGTGATCTTTCCAATCTACTAGGATCATCAATAATATGGGCTCTTTTTAACGTATGACAGTAATTACGATTTTATTTATCCACTAAATTATAAAAGTAATGTAACCTCATAATGTTTTTTCATCAGAACACTGACAAGCATGACTAATAATTTTTTACTACTAAATGAGAGTTGGAACATCCACCCAAACCCATAGGCTGCTGAATGAGGATCCTTACTCCTGAAGGTTATTCTAGGTGGGCCTGGTTTGAGTTCATGAAATGCTTTAGCTTTTAATGTCAACCAAGCAAAATATCTAAATCTTTTTAGTCATATTAGATGTTAATCTAAATATAAAATAACATTGAAGGGTACTGAAGGTGGCCTGAATGTTTCATTTTATGTTTACTTTTACTATATTAACTTATATGTCACAAGGGACAGAATGAAGAATGAGGACTCATTCAAAAGCAATTTGTTGGCATATCATGATCTACATGTGGACATGCACCAAATTCATTCTTAGTTAGACTTTTAGTGGCATTGTGTATTTGGTGCGCAGTAGTGACCGCAGTGCCCTTTTGGGCAAAGATGGTGCGTTTTAGACAGACCATTTAATGTCATTATAGTTAGCAACCTAGCATGTTGGCATCTTTTGAAGATGTATTTTGTTGGAGTACATGTACAGCCTGCTTCTAGACCTATCTTATCAATAAAATTTAATAGATAAACTTCGTGATGATGGGTTGGAGCAGCACTTCCTTTAAATAGTGGAGTTAAGTGAAAGGAATTTTTCGCCCATCATCTCAGGAACCTCACAGTATCACTTGTTCACAGGATTAGGAGGGAAGAGAGGTGTTATAGTTCTCTCTCTTGATACCTTTTCCCCATTCATTAACAGTCAATGGATGTTACGTATTCCTTCAAGATTAGCATGGGTTGATAAATCCTGGGCTAATCTCGAAAGTGTAACTTTTGCATTTGAAGCTTGTTTCTTCTTGTCAAGCACCTTTCTAATTGGACTGGCAAAATTGGTTGCTATAATGTTGAGGGAAAATCATACAAATATGTAACTTCTTTCAATATGTGCTACTTATTCATTACAGTGTAAACTTATATTGTCTCTCATCTGCTGATTTTTGTTTTGAAATGCTGGCTTTTCTCCTTTTAGGCTAGAAAATCTCTATGTCGTTTGAAAGGGTTTGCAAAATTAAAGATCCTAACTCAAGGATATTCCGTTCAAAAGCAAGTTGACACAACTTTAACTTACGTTCATGCATGGAGCAAGATACAGGGCGAGATTAGAGCTCGCCGAATCTGTATGGTGACAGAAGACAGGATCAGGCGGAAGAAACTAGAGTCTCAACAAAAACTTGAGGCAAAGCTCCATGATCTAGAGGTAACCTTTTCTGCTTTGTGGTGTGATGGCTTGTAAAGCTTAGGATTTTCAACGATGGGATGCTGGAATTCTTTCTTTCAACATTGACGTTAATTTGTTGAACTAAAGATTTCAGGATGTTCATGGTCCACCTAAAACCTTTTCTCTTTTGTATTGTAGTCACTGGCTAATTATTTGGATATTAATTTTCACTTTCCATTTATGGATGAGATGGTTGAAAAGTTTCATCATTGACTAAATATGACTGATGGCATTGCTTCACTTGAGCTTTCTTGAACCCGATTCAGTTACTCTGTTTAAGTAATGGTTGAACTGGATTGATTTACAGGTTGAATGGTGTGGTGGTCCTGAAACCATGGAGGAGATCCTTGCAAGGATACATTATAGAGAAGAAGCAGCAGTAAAACGAGAAAGAGCCATGGCATATGCCTTTTCTCATCAGGTAGGTTAATTAATCTTATGAGTCTCATAATTACTTTATTTCACCAGATATTCAAATCACATGCATATCTTATGAATCATATACAGTGGAGATCCAATTATAGTCAGAGCCAAGGGCTTGGTAATTATGAACTCAACAATGCTAACTGGGGTTGGAGCTGGAAGGAACGCTGGATTGCCGCTCGCCCATGGGAAAGCCGTGTTGCTGATATGTCTCCCAAAAAGGCTCAAACTAAGCAATCTAGCAAGGTCCGAAAGGACAAGAACTCATCAACACCCAAAACTCCTGTTTCAGTTAAACCAACAATGGCTAATCCAAAAGCTAGGAGATTGTCATACTCAGCCACAGAAAATAATGGGGCGCATGAAGGAGAGCAATAAATCCTTAGTATATAGTGGTTGCTAAGGAAGAGCATATATATCAAGCATATATCACTTGGGAAGAGTCAAACCTTGCAGAAAATTTGATATAACTAAGCATCTTATTTATTCGAATTGGTTCGCTTCCTACTTGTGCATAGGGGACGTTGGTGAAATTCAAACAGTTTGAGTAGGTATAGAATGGTCACTAGACCTACATACGAGTGTGATTGGTTGGTTAATCGTTTCTGGCTCTTCTATTTTCTTTCTCAATAATGTATATTTAAAGAACAGACAAGAGT
>JAIUCV010000029.1:2940279-3087162 GCA_026724425.1 Erythrophleum ivorense | reverse complement strand
GTTAGTTGTAAGATGAAGTGTCAAAGGTTCACAATTGTAAGATGTAGGTGGGCTGATGGTTAATACTGTAGAGCATAACACCTAAGTTACATTACACTTGATTAGTTTACCATTGACTAGATAGGAAAAGTTGGGAATTTGAATGACCTTGCTGGTTTCAACTATAACGTCAATAATCATAATTCATTGAAAGGAAAAATGTTTGATCCGGATTGTATTCTATTGTAAAGAAAGAAAATCACTAATAGCTAACTTGTCACTAAAGTTCATGACTTTGTTCATAAGGTAATGTTGAGAAAGTGTCATCTAGATTGTTTCAAATGCCAATAGCTAACTTACATATAGTTGTAAGGACTTTTTGGTATGGTGTAAATGAAAGATAGGAAATGGCTTCATTTAATAAGGCAATCTGAAAATGTGCAAGCTATGACTTTGGTAAACATAAGGAAGGTAAAAAAAAGATAAGGTGTAATGAATAAAATAATGCAGAAGGATGAATGACAATGAACGTGTCTATAAACTATTTACCTGTCTCAATTTTGTTTTTTGAATAAGGAATTCAATAAGAAACCTTTGTTTCAAGGTTAAAGGCATTACAATGACTTGAATAGTTTGACAATAGTTTTTTTGATACAAATAAATACATTGGAAGTTCCAATGAAAAGTCCTATGATCTCTTTAACATCATATTTAAGGATTGTATGTTTGAAAGAGTGAATGAAATTGCATCAAGCAAGTACAAGTGAGTTGCCTTTTTTTCTTTTTTAATTATCATTGCTAAAGCAATCACTTAACAAAATTAATGTTGAGGCTAGATGTAATAACTGGTTTCTCAGAAACTAAACTAAAATCAATATGATGATATAAGAAGACTCTAAAACAAAGCAAATTGAAGCCAATTAAGAATAAGATATTAATTAAAACATCTAAAGAAATGGTTAAGAAATCTAGAATAATCAAAATCGGAGCCAAAATAATTAGATGGGGTGAATTGAAGGCTAGTGGCAAAATTATAATTTCAGATAAATTTTTGAAAACTTAAAAGAGGGAGATTTAAAGATAAAATTGAGCCCACTAAGGGTTTTAAAGGCCTAGAAAATCATAGGAACCATCAAAATAGTTAAAACCTTTAAGATGTGTAATTTAGTTTGTCAATTAACTGAAACTTTGGCCGAACGATTTAGTAAGGTCTTAAATCCCATAAATTTGAAACAAAATATTTTTAATGAACTAAAGGACTTGTATTTTATGATGGAAGGACGGTTCTAAAAAAGAAGTTGAAATGAATTCAAATAGAGGAATTAAAGTGAAGGGGCATAATAGGTATTTTGAAATATATTATAAAACTCCTTTTTTCTTTTTATATCATGCTAGCATGTCCCTTAGCCTCCAAAAATCAACTTTCTCCATCTTTAAATAGAATCAAAATGTGGGAGAAGAGAAGAGGAAGGAAGGGAAAAAAATAAGGCATCATAAGTAAGAAAATATGAAATTTTTGCTACTCTTGCCTTTGTAAAAGTTGTTCTCCTTTGTCTTCTTTTTCTTTCTATGGTTTTAATATTCTTAATGGTAAAATTTTATGGCTAGTTTGTAAATTCCACATCGGCTAGAAGGGGCATGTCCTTTTTTCCGTGAGTTAAGCGAGAAGGGACAAATTCCAATGAACCTGAGAAGGTAGGGTCTAAGACCCACGAACCAGGAAAGATGAGACAATACCTTGGTGGCTCTGTATGTGATGTTGGTATCAGAGCAATCTTGGCTCATGTGCGACTTGAGGACGGGTCAGCCCAAAAGGAGGGTGGATTGTAAAGTCCCACATCGGCTGGAAGGGGCTTGTGGCTAGCCCATATAAGTGGGGGAGAATCCCTCCCCACCAAGGCGCACTTTTCCCATGCGCTAAGCGGAAAGGGACAAATCCCAATGAATTGGGAAAGCAGGGCCCAAGACCTACGAACTGGGAAGGATGGGACAATACCTTGGTGGTTCTATATGTGGTGTTGATATTAGATGTGACAACCCTACCTTCCTATCATTGTAACTATGGTTAAATATACGATTAATCATTAATTATCAATGTTTGGAGTTGTTACAATTCATCACATTGTGAAAATATGGGGAAATTTGAACCTTGATGTTAGGGTCATCACCATACCACCACAAACAAAACAAAATTTGTATAAAAGAAATCCTACTACCATAAGGGGTTTATGATTCATCCGTCCATCAGTTTCAATACCCAATAACCTCTCACAAGTGTTCCTATATCATTTCTTACCATTACCATTGAAGAAATTAGGATTTCTAGGCTCAAGTAGGAGTTTGGGGACTTGCGTCGTGGCCAGCCTTCATGGCGCAGCGGCAGAAATGCCTCTTGGAACTACTTTTCTCAACCCCCATGATTCTTGCCCTCGGCAAAATATATTTGTAGCTCGACGAGTTTCCATTCTGTCAGCTCCGCCTCGGTGCAATATATTTGTGTCATGGCGAGTTTTCATTATGTCAGCTCTTTGGTGATTTTTCCCACTTTGCGCTGCGGCGCGATTTATCAGGCCGCGGCCCTCCTCGCCACTGTCACTCCCCAGGCAAATTTTCTTCTCTTGCGCCGTGGCGGGATTTGTTACGCCGCGGCAACCTTTCGATTCTGTCTCTCATTTGGCCACGGTGAAGACCTCTTAGCCATGGTGCGACTCCCTCCTGTAACTACATTTAAATTTCGTCCCCTATACTCTAATCCTCATCTTAGGGACACTCTAGGACCACTCTCCCTCCATTTATGAACCTCTAATGGTATTTATCTACTTGATTTACTTAGTTAATCTATCCTTATCCATCTCAAGATTTAAAGTATTACTTTCTACTTACCAAGCTACCACACATCAACAAAACCATAATTTAATGACAGCGAATGTATTCTGGTCACAAGGTGTATGGGGCCCATGCTTAATGCTCATATAAAATCAGATCACTTATCCATTATTAGCCAATTACAATCATAATGTTCAATTCTATGATAATTAAATTACATATACAGTACCTATACTTGGCAACTCATGATGCAATGCAACAATGATACAAAACTAGCAATTTAGTTACAATACATTTTGTCAAAGCTCCCAAACCTATGTGCTACCAAACCATTTAACGATTTTCCATTAATTTTTTTCCTTGCCATTAAGAGGTCCGATCCCTGAAAATGTTAGTCCACAACGGGGTGAGATATACAATCTCAGTAACAAAAGCGCAGGTTCCATATATATGTACAAGTCAATCAATCCAATGCAATTTCATGCCATCAATACCAGAAACATCAATTCAATTCGCAAATGAACTAGTTGAACTACTAATGACTACTGTCCTATACCAGCAATCATACACAATATGTTAATGGCCAATAACACTGGGAGAGGTCCGTCCACGGCACCTATTCCATAATGAGCACAACCAGGCCCAGTGCATTGGGGTCTGATCACAACTTAGTGCCCCGATCGAAGCATATACACGGGTGGCAGCCGCACCACAGCTCCACCATGGACTCACAAGATCCAATCGCAATAACGATTCAAGTAGTCAACTAATTATTTATCATTTCAAAATCATATATGTGCAAACAATATTAGATTAGCATGAACATACACATAGAATTGAAAAATTAACCCCAATTACCTCAATAAAGCTAATTACTCTTCCCCTAGCTACCATAATAATCCAAATGCACACCAAGCCTATAATAAGCATAATTATCATTATTTCTAATCACAATCAAATATCCAAAGAGTTAAACTACTAATGACAGACTAGAGGTTACTCACCTAATTACCAAGGAATTTAATTTCGGATTCCAACTTTCCCACACCAAAAATTGCCATAGTTCACTCAAATTTCTGGGTAATTTCACATGAAACTAAAACCCATATCATAGGTCAACTATAAGGGGTCTCAAACTAACAGAAAATGCATCAAAATGGGAAGGAGATACTCACTTAACAACAGCCATAGCCTCACCTTCGAAAATCCACCATGGACTCACCAAAATTCGCATTTCAATCATCAAGCCCAGAAAATTGGGTTTTCCACCATTATCTCATTGTAATTTCACACAATAACAGAACCCATTATGATAATACATCCTTAGGGGCATTTTCCAGCAAAGTGATACACAAAATAGAAGGGAAAAACTTACCTAATCCTCCCCCTAACCTCCAAGTCCGAAAATTTTGCAAGGAATCACCTAACACCAAATTTTAGATTTAAGAAGAAGATGAAAATGCTCAAATCCAGAAATTAATTAGACCAAAATGAAGAGGAGGATGAGAGGGTCAAGTTATATATAACTCACATTGGCTAAATCATCCTTTAGAAGTGAGAAATGGTGGAGGAATGCAAAAAACCCTGGCCTCCTCTCTTCCTATGCGAAAATAAAGTTCTCCTTTGCCAAAGATTGAGTTGGTCTGCAGAATAGAGGGTAAGGGGCTAAGTAAGTTAGGGTTTTAAATGAGTTTGAGTCAACCCTAAGGCCCAAAATCTACTTAAGTTCAGATGTGTGCTTATTGGGCCTTTGTTTAGTGAAATGGGCTGCAGAATATTTTAAGTTTAAGTGAAGTATACTGACCTAATGGCCCAATTCTTTATAGGTTTAGATTTTTATGCTTATTGGGCCTTCTCTCATAAGTTGGGCTGAATCTCATGAGTTGGGCTTCAAAGTTGTAGTTGGGTTAGGCCAAATTTCAAGAGCCAATCTAGTTTAGGTTTGCATAATATGTGTTAGGCTAACTTAAAGGCTCATGTAAATTGGGTCTCGGGCCTTCATTTCATTAAATCAGATTGGGCTATTATTAGGTGATCTCTCTTGGCCCAAATCTCATGATAAGGGAGTTGGGTTTACACCTAAAATCATTCGGCCTCCATAAATCCTTACCCATGGCTTATTCAAATTAATTTTGGGCCCAAATTAAGCTTTAATCTAATTGAAATCTTAAACCCATATCAATAACTTATTTCTCTGTAAATTTTCATTCATATAGCTTACTAAATTATTCCATAATAATTATTCTTAATTAGTCTAAATACATTATTAACACCTTAATTAATTTTTTGGGGTGTTACATTAGAGCTTGGTTTCGATCCAAGGACCTATGGGTTATAGGCCCACCACACTTCTAGTAATATCATAATAGTGAGAAAAGCATGCAGAGAGGAATCTCCAATAAAGAATGTTGAGATACCAAACATCACATACAAAGCCACAAAGTATTATTCCATCCTTCCCGGTTCATTAGGGTTTGTCCCTTCCCGTTTAGCTCATGAGAAAAGCGTGCCTTGGTGGGGATGGATTCTCCTCTACTTATATAGGCTAACTACAAGCCCCTTTCAGTCGATGTGGGACTTTACAATCCACCTTACTTTTGAGCTGACCCATTTTCAGTTCACACATGGGCCAAGATTGCTCTGATACTAACACCACATACAGAGCCACCAAGGTATTGTCCCATCCTTCCCGGTTCGTAGGTCTTGGACCCTACCTTCCTGGTTCGTTGGGGTTTGTCCCTTCCTGCTTAGCTCACAAGAAAAATGCGCCTTAGTGGGAAAGGATTCTCCCCCACTTATATGGGCTAACCACAAGCCCCTTCCAGCTAATGTAGGACTTTACAATTTACCCTTCTTTTGGGCTGACCCGTGCTCGGATATCACATGGGCCAAGATTGCTTTGATACCAACACCACATACAGAGCCACCAATGTATTGTCCCATCCTTCCCGGTTCGTGGGTCTTGGACTCTGCTTCCTGGTTCGTTGGGGTTTGTCCTTTTCGCTTTGCTCACGGGAAAAGCGTGCCTTGGTAGGGAGGGATTCTCCTCCACTTATTTGGACTAGCCACAGGTTCCTTTCAACCGATGTGGAACTTTACAAATAACAATCTACAATAACTAAAATTTTGTGTGACAATAAAGCTATGATTGTAATGATAAAGAATGTAGCTTTTCATAGTAAAACGAAATATATAGACATCCAGCGCCATTTTATTCCCAAAATGATGGCAAGTGGAGAAATCATACTAATGTTTTATAATACACATGATCAAGTTAGTGACTTATTTACTTAGTCTTTGTCACAACTCAAGCATAATTATTTTCCATAGCAGCTTGATGTATGTGATTTTGAATCAAGGATAGTGTATTGAAAGTGATTCAAAATAAGCTAGTCATGTGGTCAATGTGTGGTTTACTTAGTCATATGGTTTCCTTTAGTTTAGGTCCAGTAGTTCTTAGCTTTTTGGTATGATTATTATTTTATTGTTTTCTAGTTTGTTCCATAAGATTAGTGGATATAATTTTTCTCATTTTTGGTTTCTTTATGTAACCTATAAAAGGCTCAAGTCTCTAAGTTAATAAAAGTATATCATTTTATGCCTTATCTCCTCTCTCATTTATTTATCTTTTATATTTTATCATTAGACTTTTGCAAACATTCTGTTGATTTATAAGAACACATGCAAGTTGATTAGCCCTATTCAAGTGGAAGGACAAGCCAAATCTTAAATCACTGGAAGGAAGTGAAAGCTTTGGTTAACACTTTGGAAGGACCTAATGTAGAAATGTTGCACAAACTTGATTCTTTAAGTTTCCCCTTCTTGCCTATACATTATCTAGATAGGGCCCTAGTACTGGACATAAATAACCTTTTTCCTTTAGCTTCTTTTCTAGGACCTTTTAAAGAAATCTTCCCTTTTGAGCAAGATCAAACATCTAGCCTCTTGTAATAGATTATGGAAAGGGCCACTCCCCGCAATATTGTTAACCCAACTTACTTTGCCATGCAACCCATGTAGGACATTATAATATAGGACTCCCCCCACCCTCCCCACTTGACATCGATCCCTCTTGCTTTCACCAATAATGAAGCCTTGCACCCCTCAATTATGAATTTCTACTCCCATGATGATTGGAAGATGCCTAATCTCAACATACCCACATTTTGGGAAGAAGCTTTTCCTTCCGCTGTTCAGCTAGAGAACCAACCATTGGATGAGGAACAATGTATCTTGGATACATTCTCTCAAACTTACATACAAATTACATAGCAACTCTTCTATCTTGTAAGCTACTAAGGCCATTAAAAAATTAACATTTCCTTATTCTTTGATCCTATAGACTAAATTCTCACCTCAGTCTACTTTCTTAATTGCTCCTCTCAAATAGTGGCATTGGATTTGCTAGAAAAAGGATTAGGAGGATTTTAGATTTAGCTTGTTTGTTAATTTAAAAATGAAAAAGAAGTTGTATGGCAAGTTTCTTTTTAAACCTTTACTGTGTACCTACTACAAAAGGAATGCTTGTTATAGACTTGCTAAGTAATATGGTCTTTGCTTACTGGAATTGTTTTATTTCTAGTATTTTTACTTTGACAACTTACATGCCAACAAGTACTTGAGTTGAGCCTGTTATATTTCAATCCACATTGACCAGTGGCTTTAAACTCTTAGCACCTCAAGCTGAAAAGATTATAAGCCTCAAAGACAACATGCTAACAAGCCCTTCAAAAAGAGATGGCATGACCTAGTTAAAGATATTCAAAGAAAGAAGGTCAAAGTTAGAGAACAAGACTATGAAGAAGAACAAGCTCCATCCACCTCTTTGTTCTATGATTAATTTAAGCTAGCTATTGGATTATGGGTTCAGGGGCACCATAAAAATCCTAAGCTAGAATTACTAAGGATTCAAGAAGACTTTGGTAGATCATAGACTAATTTGTAAGTACAAACCTTTTGTAGTTTTTCTTTTAGAGACAACTCCTTTTTTTTTTTAACGTACATAATAAGCTTAGGAATTTTAGCTTTGATGAATGTTTTGGTATTGATGCTTGGAACAAAGGAGGAGGTTTAATAATAGCTTGGATCAAAGGTTGGTTTCATCTATAAATCACATTCCCTCAAGGAGATTTATACTATGACTCTTATGCAAATAACTTCATAAAAGTGCAACACAAACACATCATATGGAGTTGGTTGAAGACTTTAACCAATGTGGATCTATGTAAGACAAAGTGGGCTTTCCTCTATAATTCCTAAAATTACTTCCTTTAAAAAAGCCACAAAAGTTAGTGATCTCATAGAAATCCCTCCTAATAGACAATGGTTTATGAGGTCCATAGTAGAAAAGGGGAGCATGCTTAGATGAAGCATTCTACACTAATAAATAGATGCAATCTTTCCCTCATTCCAATTTAGAAGTTCTTCCCATAGCTACATTTCACCATTCCCTACTTCCTTTCTCTACCTTGAAGGAATCTTCATTTACAAAAAGGCCTACAAATTTGAGAACTTCTAGACCAACTTTAATGAATATACCACTATTATCACCTCATCCTAGAATCAGCTTCACATAGGATCACTAGCTTACAAAATCTATGTAAAAACTTGCATTGACCATGAAAGCCCTATATGCATGGAACAAAGCCTCTATTAGGAGTTTGGTAACTAGAATTAATCATATAGAAAATCAGCTATTGAGAAGTTAAAGTACATTCAATAAAAATGAGAATTAAAGTCTTGAGGGGCACATAAGAGATGAGCTAGAGTTCCTATATGAATGTGAAGAAATGTCATGGCTACAAAAAGCTCATCAAACTTGGATGGTACAATGGGGTCAAAATACTAATTATTTCTATATCATAGTAAACAAAAGATGGGCTTCAAATCACATATGCTACTTGAAAAGACTAGGTGAAGAATGGATTAATGATGCTAATCAAATTAAAGCATTGGTATTAGATTATTTCTCTAGAATTTTTTCCAATACTAAAGGAATGTTCTCTAAAGAAATCCTCCAATTCCTAAAGGAAGTTGACATCCATATTCTTATCTAAAGAACATTGTAACACTATCTTGGCAAAATTCTCAAACTAGGAAATTAAAATGCAATTTTTCCACTTCTTCAAGATAGAGCCCTAGGCCCAGATGGCTTCCATACTAGATTTTTTTAGCAATATCGGCACATAGTGGGGGATGATATCATTATGATGGCCGAATCTTTGAAAAATCGTGACTTTCTTTTGAAAAACTTTATTAAGACCTTTATAGCACTGATTCTCAAAAGCAATAGTTCTCAATCTTTGAAAGACTTTAAACCTATAAGCCTTTATGTGATAACTAGTCTTGTATAAGGTTATCCTTAAACAATTATTAATTATTACTAAAAGGAATTATGGATGGAGTTTACTTATTATGATACATTGCCATTCATTTTTTTCTAATATAGGTCACAGTTAACTAAACCTAGATCAAGTTACTTCCTTCACTATTTCTACTCTGAATTCCAACTAATTCAGTCTTGTTTTAGTTGATTGAATCTTGCACATCATAGATTTTTCTTAACTTTTAATTTATAGTTAACTAAGACTAGTTCAAGTTAATTGAATCCTAGCCTCCAGGTTTTAGTCAATTGATGTCAAATCTAGTTGACATAATCATATTTTCACTTTACTTAAACTTAAGATTCAGTTGGTTGATTCTTGATCTAGTTATCTAAATCTTTGAACTTTCGAATAGCATTAATTGAAGCTTTTAGGAAAATATATAAAACTCAATAAAACAATCTATTTAGTACTTAAACTATAAAAAACTAACCTATTATATTACTAGCTAAAACATGTTAAAATGACATAAAGTCTCACACACTATATTCATATAATATCATATACAACATCATGTCTCGTCATATAAACAAGTCCAAGTAACATCATAACAAAATTCTCATCATCATTCGGCTGCTTGCTTGCCTTTATGGGGCTTTGCACTTTGACCTAGAAATGTTTACTTATATAAAAGGGTGAGATAAAGTATCTCAATAGTCAATACATTATTTAAGATATATAATCATGCATCATCATACATACAACTCTAAACCAAAATCAATGTCATGGGCTATGCAAAAATCTTATGGATTTGAATTTGGCTATAGAATTAATTGCAATCTTATACCTGTAATCAATCATCATCATAGTTGATGGCCATACAATGAGGAGGAGTGCTTCTATGACTCAACTTCCTTAAATTAGCACTTATTTGATGCTAACATCATCATCATCATAAATATCATGGGCATAGCGAGAATGTATAGAAGTACTAATAATTCCAATTCAAATTAAGAAGATATATCAAGAATAAAAGTATCAACTATTTTTTCCTTCCAAATGCTTGCTCCTTTTTCCTTCACTCTGAAACAACAAGTAGGTTTTCCTAGTTCAAAAAATTCATACAAAAGACACGTGAATATTTCTTAAGTTTTAGTCGACAAGAAGTTGTTCCCGTTAGTTAGAAATTCTAATGGGTTGCACTACTAAATTTTATCTAGTTTTGGAGGACTTAAAAGGAAATAGCAATCATACTATAAAAGTCCTAAACTTTCCAAAATCGAAGATTTATATGTTAATCTCAATGTGGCTAAGTTTCAAATAAAGATTCACTCATTTGACCCTACAACTATTTAAATTACCATTACTACTTTATTTTGGTCCAAAATTTGAACATATACTATTTTGACATGATTGAGCTAACAAATGAACACCAAAAATTATGAAACTCTATAGATATTACTTTTAATGTCTTGAATAGGTTTTACTCAAATTGCATCCAAAAAGTTCATCGTTTGGCCCCTCAACTTAACATATATCTAAAATTGCCTAGATTTGGCCTAATTTCATACCTACACACTGTTACATTCATTTAGGCTAGTAAAATAACTTGAAAAATTAAAAAAAAAAAGCTCCAAATCATAGCTTTAAGCTCTTAGCTATTTGCAAACTAAATTGCACACAAATATTCCAAGGTTTGGCCCCTCAACAAGGCAATTTAGCAAAACAATCCTATTTTGCCTTCTAATCTAGACTAGTACTATTAGGGATTTATTTGGACATTTTAGAGACACTAAAAAATTATAAATTTTTTATGTGAGTCCTCACATATATCTTTTAATTTATTGCCAAAATCATGAATTTTGCATGTAATTTACTTGGTCAATTACACTAATTTACAAATTTGCTGAATTTTCACAAGTAAGCCAAAATGTATTAAAGGTATCAAACTCTTAAGCTTAATTGCCATTAACATTATAACTTAAAATTTTTCCCTAATTTCAAGTCTACTTTTTGCCAAAGTTCTTTATTTAGACCCATGGCCAAAAGAGGAAGAAATCACTATCTCAACGTCATACAAAAGTAGTCTTAAAACCAATAACTAAAATGAAAAGAGATATTATGTCAAGATTCTCTTTTCAATGTTCCTTCTCATCCAAATAACGAAGGCCAAAAGATGAAATCGAGAGTTATGAGGTAAAAATTGTATCACTCAAGCTTGAAGAATTTGCTACAACTTCTCCTTCTAGTACTAAGTAAAATAGCTATAGAAATTAATCTCAAGCATGCTTAAGTTGTTTTCTCTTTCATCAAGTTTCTATGGAGTTTTGCTTCTCTCTTTCTCTCTCTCTCTCTATATATATTTAGGTGAAAGAAAGAAAATAAGAAAGGACTTGGTGATGTTCTAAGAATGGCCAAAAACTAATGGGATTTGGATAGAAAAATGCTTAAGTGTGGGTAGGTAATTGATTAGTTAGTTGGCTAGATGTCAAATGCTTAATTAGAGTCTTGGTTATTATGTGTCAAGGCCACAATCCATTAGTTTTAACGATTTTGCAATCACCTTCCTCCACTTCTCTCTCCCATTAGCTTTGGCCATGCAAAGATAATGGAGAGAGGAATATTGAGTGATAGTGGAAATTAATTGAAGTTTAACTAAATTGGTATTAGGTGTCAAGTAAGGAAATTAATATTGCAATTTTGACTCATGCATGACAACTTAATGGGAATAGGTGGCTTCACATTAAGTGTCACTTGTGGATTAATCTTGTGATTAAGCTAATTGCATCCTATCTCTTACTGACCAACTTTGTATCAAGAAAATTGTATATTGTATATGTTATGATTCATGTACTACAAGACTTAATGGCTTTCTTCTCCTTATATGATTCAGCCATGTAAAATATAATAAGAATAGGTAATTTCTTGAATTTTATAATTAATGTATTTCCAGCCAAAAAGCCATTCAAAAATCTTGAAGTGATAATTTTATAAAGTTTAATTTTTTTAATTTATTTAAATCCACCAAAATTATCACCTTCATATTTATAATATTAAATTGCTAAATTTTACTCCGTATTTTCTTTCTCTCGCTTATATTGAAAATTTCCTAAATTACTAATAATTATTCTTGTTACACATATTAGATAAAGTAATCCTAATTTAAATACTAGAATTTCTATTTCTTCATTTTCTTTATTTTTTGAATTTAGGAGTTTATTTCCCAAATTCCTAATTTTGTTAGTGGTCTAGGTTAGGGAAAATTTGGCTTGTGACACTTTGCAATATGATCTACAAAATTATCGATAAATTGATCTGCAATAGACTCAAGGAGGTTCTGGATGGAATCACTGTACCAAATCAAGGTGCCTTAATACTTATATCTGACAACATCTTATTGGCCTCTAAGTTGATAAACCAAGTCCCAAAAAACAAAATAGGTGAGAGCAAGTTAAGTCATTCTTAAAATTGATTTTGCAAAAGCTTATAATAGGATCTCATGGAATTTCACCCTAACTATCCTTATCACGATGAAGTTTCCAACAATTTGGAACAACATCATCATCAAGTGCATTAGTACAATATCCTACTAGGTCCTTATTAATGGAAGTCTCACAACCCCTTTCTTTCCTCAAAGAGGCATTAGACAAGGAGACCCATTAATCTCCTTATCTATACATTCTTTGTGCAAATATTCTCTCATGTATGATTGCCAAAGAGGAAGGAAATAAAAGGTGGAAGGGCATTATGGTTAGCAAAAACTTTGAGCCTATCATACATCTATGCATAAACACTATATACTTGTACATAGGGCATCAGGCCAAGGAATCAATAATGCAAAATTATGGCTCATTTTTAGCCCAAACACCCCTATCAATCAAAGAAGCTGGTGTTTGATCTTTTTGGCATCAAATTCTCATTCCATTTAGGAAAATACCTTAGAACCTGGGTAGATACTAGGAAAAAAAGTTATATATATCAAGAAATGGTGACAAGATTGATTATAAGCCCCAATCCTAGAAGGCTAACTTGCTCTTCCAAGCTACTAAAATGACTCTCATCAAATTAGTCCTTAACTCCTCTTTAATATACAAGCTTTTATCCATCCACCTCCCTAAAAAATTCTACTCTTTGCCAAATGCCAAGTGTCAAAACTTTCTTTTAGGGATTCAATAATGATAGAGCTAGAATGCACTTGTTAAGACGGAAGCAACTATGCTTACCTTAGAAGGAAGGAAGTTTAGGTTTCAAACCCTTTGATCTTTTCAATGAAGCTCTTCATTGACAATAGAAGGAACTCTTTACTAACCAAAGTTTCAAGACCTAAATATTATAAAATCTCTCCTTCAAGAAGCTTATATAGACACTCTAATACACCTTAGATGTAGAAGAGTATTGCTAAATCAAGTCCTCTCATTATGTCGTGTCTCGCTTAGAAAATCAATTTTAGCAAGAATGTGCCAATCAACCATTGTCTTTGGTAGCCCATATAATCAAATTAGCAAACTTAGTCAAGTCCTTTTTCACAAGCCTCACCTATTGTAGATCTCACCTTGCATAAAAAAATTGAATGCAATCTACCCCTCTTAAAAGCACTATACATAAAGGAGGTTAAAAACTATATCCTTTAAACTTCTTCCCTTTCTCTTTTTTTTTTTTGATAGTAATGATCACTTAATATGGATAAGTTGTCCCAAAGGATCCTACACAAGAAAAGGATACAAGTGTCTTAAAGCTAAAAAGGGCCTTTCCAATCCCAATCCTCACTGACTGGGGAAAGTTGTGGTAGATCATGCTTCTAATGAAATTGATTTTGTTCACATGAAGCTTTCAAGAAAAGCTATTCTAACAACAAACATTGTAAGTAGTCACCACTTGTAAATCAACTAAGATTATGTTCTTTGGAATCCTACTTTGAAGATGCTGGATCACATATTCCTCAAATATAACATTACTAGGGCTATTTGGTTTTCCATAGCTTTGTCACTTTGATCAAGTGAGGTTGAATGACGTGATTGCACCTTCCATGGGGAGGAAAGAATCAAATTGGTCATAATTATTCTTCATGGCATTTGGGACACCAAGAATCACGTCATTCATGAAGGCTACAAAATGCAATACAATTCATTATCTTGTTAAGAAAGCAATTCTCACTAGACCAAATCCTTTACAATCCTAAAGGGGGTACTAAATGTCAAACCAAACAAACCTAACCAAGAAGCATGGGTGATCATAATCTTGCATAACAAAATGGCCCGACAAGGAAGAGTTAGAATCAATGCTATAATCCTTTACAACCAATCACTAGTAAGACATATCGAACATAACCTCATCATGTACATACCCAGGAGACTTGCTAGCCTTAGAGCCATAGGGACATACTCATATGGATGTCTTAGATGAATATTATCACAAACCCCCAAGACTCCAACCTACAATGCCTCTTCATCAACAAGAAGCAAGTCCCATTGTTGGACTTCAATAAGAAGGAAGGAATGCATTTTGGAAACCCTTAAGCAAAATCTTTAATAGCTAATAAACTGTTTCAAATTTTTTAGCCTCAATCACATAGATAAGGACAATAGGTAGAGATGGACCAAGTTTCTGTACTCCCCCTATCCCTTAAGTTATGATCTCTAATGTGAACTTTTGAGTTGGTATAAAAAAATATTCTTCTAAGGGGCCATTTGTTGTTATAATTTCATGGTGTAAGAGATTTTAAAGTATGTCACACTTTTGTACTTTACTGCTAAATTTAACATAATTGATTTTCATTATATTTTACTTAATGTGTGATGTTTGAAAGAATAAGTTTTTTTTATTAAAATGACGTAGGTAAATGAAAGATTTCGAATTCCCTAGCAAAGATGAAGAAACTATAAAATTTGAAGAGCGCTTTATAGCATCAAGGGATACAACTTTCGCTTTGTGAATGAAGTTATTTCAGTCACTGGAAGCAATTCTTACAAACTGCACTAGAGGGCCTGTTATTGATGAAGATGCTCTTGTGGAGCATTTGAGACAATCCAATTTTTCGAGTTGGCCTAGATGTGTTTGATAGGCAGTGAAGAGACCTTTTGTGCCTCTTAATCCATGGCTATTATTGATTCCCACCATTAATTATCTTTAACTGATTTTTCAAAATAATGTTTAGTTTATAAAACCAAACCTAATAAACCTTTAGCATCCTTAAATGTTCAAATAGAGCTTATTCCGAGGTAGAATTATTGAATATTCCCAGGCAACGAAGAGACGTCTAGTGGTTCATTATTATATATATTAAGAAGAGCGCAAACCAAGTACCTTGCCGTTTGCCAACTTCGAAATGAGTTATAAGAAGCAAAGAATAGAGTTGAACGAAGGTTCGCTCAACATGGAAGAAAATCACTGCGTTGCATGCAATCCTACAATTTGCAACGGTGAGTTCTTTGATACTCTTGAAGGTGCATATATAGTACATATCATAATTAAGCTTAATTTTCAATGTCTGCCTGTCAATAGACTATAAAAGGACAAACGTAAAACACCCTCTTTGATGTGCAGCAATCATGAGATCAAAGAGAAATCATCCACCAGCTCACTACTTGCTTAAAGTAAAGTCATATTCATCACTGGCTCTTAGTAAGGTGGAAAGATATGAATCTGGTGTATTTGATGCTGGTGGCTACAATTGGTGAATTATGACACTCCCTCTCTATTTTAATTTTGTTTTGAATAAATAAAATACTTTTTGTTTACCTATTTTGTGACCCTTAATTTAAATGGGATACTTACTACAAAAACTACGTTTTTTTTCAATTTTGTTTCTTTTTAAATAATTTAACATGAAAACAGAACTGATGATTGGGCACGGAATACATTTCTTGTCTAGTTATTTCAACTCTGAATAAAAGACAATCCAAATTCCTTTGCTTTTTTGTCTATTTATCAGGAAGATTGTTTTCTACCCTCATGGAAAGAACAAAGACAACTGGGATCGGCATATCTCACTTTACTTAGGAATAGCAGAAACTGAGAAACTCCCTGCTGGTTGGGAAGTCTTGGTTCATTTTAAATTTTTTGTTCATGATCAGATAAATGATAAGTACTTGATCATCCAAGGTATGACTATTATTTTGTCTGGAGTATATAGATGTGAATCTATTTGTGAACTAATGAAATTTCATTTATTGCAGATGCAAAAGAGGAGTTGAAGCGTTTTTTTCCATCGAAGACAGAATGGGGATTTGAAGAGATGCTTCTTATGGATACATTCAAAAATATTGACAATGGATATCTTGTTGATGATTGTTGTTTATTTGGAGCTGAGGTTTTTGTGGTTCAACGAACGGGTCAATGGGAGTGCCTTACTACATTGAAGGCTCCTGTAAATGGCACATACACATGGAAGTTAAATAAGTTCTCGCAAATTGTCGCGGAACACTATGATTCAGAATCATTCACTGTTGAAGGCTCAAAATGGTACAATGGGATATTTATTTATTTTTCCCTTTTCAAAACTCAAAAGTTCTGATAGCGACCTATGTTTGTTACTTATGTGCGTAGATGCGCAGATAAACTTGTAGATGCGTAGCTAAACTTGTTTAAGTCTCTGAATCTCTCTGTTCTTTTTATAAGGGTGCTAAGAGTTTACCCAAGAGGAGTTTCTCGTGCCAATAATGAATGGCTTTCTGTTTTTCTGCTTTTGAAAGATGAAATCCTGCCATCAAGTGAAAAATGGTATGCAGAGTACACTGTACGTGTGAAGAATCAAAGTCAATCTGGTTACATTGAGCATAATGGTACAAATTTGCATGTTTCTTACATTAAAGTTATTTTTATTTATATGGTTTTGTGTTTTGCATGTAAATTTGAAATTTCCTTCCTTTGTACAGTATATCTAATCTGAGTTTTTTTCCTGCAGCTATATCTTGGTTTACCACCTCGGACAGTAGCTTTGGATGGCATAAATTTGCTTCGCTGAAGGATCTGAAAAAAACAGACTATGCTTGGAACGATTCTCTGATTGTGGAATGCCAGTTCACTGTTTTATCTAAATTCGAGCATTTTAAATGAAAATGAATTTCTTCTGTGTCTCCTGTTTCTTTAGGGGTCTTGTAATTTGAGCCACTTCATTTCCCTTTTTCTTTTTTCAATATTTTCTCTTAATTTCGGAGAAATGATAGATCTCATCTTGAATAATATTCATCTCTCTCCAAAAATGACAAAAAAAAAAAGAGAGGATCCAAAACTTATTTTGTAGGGATTTTAACAGTTGATGTGTCATTTTCAGTTACTGAAACTCCCATCTATTTTTGCAAAGTAGTATATGATGACAAACGTAATTTCCTAGCTGAATAGATCATCAATCTCAACATTCTCGTGCTGATTGAATGACTGAAGTAACTACAATATATATGTAAAGCATGAAATGATCGTCCAAAACAAATTGAAAAGTGAAATGGATTATGTTTAACGAGAAAATGATTATGAGGTCATTGTTATAAGATGTAACTTGAATTGATTGTATTGTATTTAGTCTAAATTATTATAGGTTGATAGCAACTAAGAATTTACCAAGACGAAATATAAAAGATTTTTTTGTTTTAAAACAGATTTGCCCTTTTCCCCCATAAGTATCTATTTTATTTATTAATTTCAATTGATAGTTTTATCGTCGCAGTTGATTTACGTTCGAGCACATGGTCAGTAGACCTTGAGTGTGATTGGTTGGTTAATCTTTCTGTTTCTTCTTTCCCAATAATGTATAATTAAGGAACAGACCAATAGTCTTTAGAAGAGTTCGTTTTTTTATTCATGAAACAAAAATCTGTTGGGCCCATTACATTTTTACTCAATATATAATATACCACCAAATAATTTTAATATAAATAAATAAGTAAATAATAAATAAATCAACTAGCAACAATGCAAATGCATAATTGGATAATAAAATAAGGGGTACTTCTCATGCATAACCATTTCCAGGCCACATACAGAGCATATACATACACAGGATCATGTTGTGTTAAGCTTCAGGGTGAATATTCATACCATTTATATCTAAAGTCAAGGGTTATACCTCTTGACTAATCTAACTGGTTAACAATCACTTGTCTTGACTAAAACTAAATAGAAATTAAAGTTAAGAAATTACTCATCTTGACTAAATAGAAGCTAAGAAATCAATCATCTTAATTAAACAAAAGTAAGGGAATCAATTATCTTATAGCTAAATAGAAGTTAGGAAATCAGTCATCCTAACTAAATAGAAATCAAGGAATCATTGGTCTTGGCTAAATGGAAGTTAAAAAATTAGTCATCATAACTAAATATATAGAAGTTGGAGAATCGCTCATCTTGACTAGTAACATGGATTAAACCGATATAATTGAAATCATTATAACATAGCATTACATTACAAAGGTGCAAGAAGGTGTTCAACCCTTTACAATATTCATGATCCCATGTAGTCCTATCATGACACTCTTGCAATAAAGCTATAATATTTCCCATGTCATACTTTACTTTTTCACCATACACTTTATGGCAACATTTGCATCCAAATATAGAAATGAGGTCACACAACTTAAACATGAGTAATTACGTAGTGAAGCAAAATAAAACCATGCATAATTCACATAAATGGGTCAAGTTAAATTAGGTAATATTCCACTTTTGATCACATTAACAGTTTTATGACCACTTAGCATCCACTCACTGTAGAGGCAAAGGTGCGGATGAATTGCATAATTAGTGGCACTCTCTAGCGCTTCTCACGGCCGAAACCGAACTGCAGACGTATCCTCTAGGTTATCTATGAATAAAAATCATATTATTTTTAACACTTTATCAACAATTGACACTACTATTCTATTTGAACACCACACTTATATCCTAACTTTTTTATTCTCACTACTAATCCTAACTCTAGATTTTTCTTAATTAACTTTCAAATTTTACGTTAAGCTCAGATATTATCTCCAGGAGTTAAAAATTGAAGATTAGAGACATGAGTAACTTTCCAAAATGCTCAGAGGCTCCCAAGCTTCAAGTTTCGCAGCTCCCATCCTCTTGAGAAGTGATTCATGGCCACAAGAAAGGGAGGAGAGTGCAGTCATGCTCACTTCTTTCTCTTTCATATTATTGGGTAATTGTAATTTAATCCCTAAAATTCTTTCAAAAGTCGTTCTTTTTATATTTCTATATTTTTCTTACATATGCAAGCTAAAAACTTTTAGTATACTTCATTACCTTAGAATAATGATAGAAATTCTTACTTTAGCGCAAACACCCATTTCTTTAAATTTTACGATTTAAGACAGAAATAATGATAGAAATTCTTACTTTAGCTCAAACACCCATTTCTTTGAATTTTACAATTTAGGACAAAAAATAATTCTCTAAGGTCTCAAAAATTAAAGTTGTCACATAATTGCTGTTATATTTTCTAAAATTTTTTGGCAATATTTTTCATGTTACTTTTTCAACGGTTAGTAACTGATATTTTGCGGGAATTTTTTTTTTACACACTTTCTCGTAGGGTAACCCCAAAATATCATATACATTAATAAATTTAACTACAATAGCATAGGCCAAGAAAAAAACCTACAATTGCATCATATTCATATCTTTATCGAACCAAAATAGAAACAAAAATTTTCCAGGACTCCTGTTTTACTATGCATCTATGCATTTGGCGAGCCAGAAACTATATATCAATATTAGAAGCCCTTGCAGCTAGAAACCATGAAGAGGACTACCTTGTGCCTGGCCAATTGGGAAAAAACATAGTTAAAAACAAAATCAAAGCAGACGAACCTATTCAACTGAAAAAAAAAAAACTGAAAAATTAACAAACCAACCATTTTAAAAAATCATAATAGACCAACCTATTAATTGAAAAACTAATGAATTGATCATTACTCAACATATAATAAATATAGAGAAAATTACATTTAAGAATCAAGAAAAAAAATTATTTTTAAGGATTATTATTATTAGATTCAACAATTTGTTATTAAACTCAATAATAATCATTTTAAAATAAATAATAATAAATTCTTGAATATAAGTAAATGGATAAACAAACCACCCAAAAGGGCCTTTGCCATCTATTGGCCCAATTGAAGGAAATAAGAAGCAACATGGGAAGTAACATCTGGTTGGCTCTCTATTTATACAGACTCAGCTCTCTTTCGTTAATTATCCAATGTGGGACTTATGTGTTTGCTTTGCGTTTTCATCTCCCACAGACACTCCTTCAACTTCTCACCCCCTCAATTTCTCTGTCATATTACTAATATATATATATATATATATGTATTTGTCATCCATCTAGTAGTTACAAATGCCATTACAACAGAGGATCGACATTAATGCATATTGAGTGCAGTTCTCTAAGATCCTCATTTAGTGATTCACCATACTGGGTATAGTGTTAGAACAGTTCTTCAAAGCTACTCTGCTTTCAGGTATATATCATTGTTTTAAATTGCGATCTGCTTTATGTAATACGACCACAATATTACTGATGCAACATGGATCGCATCCATCTTATTTCAACGCAACGCCCACAATCCTTTTTATATCAACCATGATGTTCGCAACCTCAGCCACAATTTAAAACGATAGTATATATTGATGCCAATGCATCTAATAAAATGGAAAGCGCCAACTCGGAACAGCATATCTATAATCATTCTCGGGCAGAGATGCGGTGAAATCATCATAGGTCTGAGCTGGACCACCAGTTTTCTCAACCACAACCTGCCTTCTCATCTCATCGATTTCAATTCCATGAAGATATTTTTGCTGTGATCAGCTACTCCAATGCCTAAGGAAGCATTTCTCTGATAACCAAATTAATGTATTTGCGTCAAATTAAATACTTTTTCATCTGAAGCTTGATTTTAAATCACACGCATAAATAAACTAAAGGTTACTTTCCAGTAAGCCATAAAAACACCCGTATTCTCATTGTTTGTGTGTGTGTGTTTGTGAGGACATGAGGTGGACGAAGAGGAATTGGGTTTTGCCTCATTGTTTTCAAAACATACTCTACCTGATATTATATCATTCTGTTGGAATAGGTGAAAATCACGTCCGAAATTTATGGAACACCACATATAGCAAGTATATGATATTATATTCTAAGAACTAAAATGTTATATTATAATTTATATTTCTTGTTTGATTATTTTATTAAAAAGTTTCAAATTTAAACTATAATGATAAATCTTCTCTAATACTTTCAAGTTGTATATTGATTTGTTAAAATGTTAAAATGAAGATATTGATGGGTGAATGTCCTGTAAATATCACGTTTAACCTGATTTTTATGTGTAATTAGTAATAAAATGTGTAAATTTTTTTAGCATTTAATTGTTATAATTTATTATATTATATATTTAGATGAATATAATATAATATAATATATATTTATTTAACAATTATTAATTCAGCTATAGTTTAACTAATATCAAACTAATAAATCATATATACATCAGTACTTTTATCAATTTAATAACTAGTCTCATTTTAAAAATATTAACAAAAAAAAGATAGCTATAAGAACTTTTAACAAATGTAAGAGCAATATTTTCCATAAACAATCAATACGAAAATAAGCATATTTTCATATGGAAGATAAAGACTACATTGAGTATTTTAATACTCTCAAAGGTGAATTGTAGGGATGCATGCCACACTCGAAAGCCTCGTGTACTTGGTCTTACCTAATCAAATCTGGCTAAGTTGGATTAGACAAAAAAAAAAGTCGAATCTTAAGGGTCTATTGGCTCAGCCTGAGTTGAAATTAAATTAAAAAATTAAAAAGACATTTTTAATAAGAATTTATATAAAAATTTTAATTTTTTAAGGGTAAAATATAATTTAATAAAGATTTATATAAAAAAATGTAAGATGTCACTTTATAATTTTTATAATAAACTTTAAAAAAAGAAAATGAAAGAAAAAGAAAAAATGATTTTAACCCAGCCTTTCTTAGTATTAAATCAAGTCTAGCTGAATCCAAATAATAGGTTTTAATTTTAAAATTTATTTAAAATTGAACCAAGCATCAAGTTAGGCTAAAAACTAGTCTGATTCAACCATGGTCACCCTTAGTGAATTATAAAAATTTTAATATATTAAATTTTAAAATATATATTTAATTATTATTAATTTAATTATGATACAACTAATAAATCATAAATCAAATGCCTCTGTAAATTCAATGATCCATTCGATTTTAAAATGTCATACTCAATCAGGGCGGATGTAAAGTCCCCCCAAGTCGAGCATGTTTGCAAATAGCTGGTTAATTTCAAGCCGTGGAAGTTGCACCGGACATGTTCACGTGAAGTGGATTGTTCAAGTCGACTTCATGTCGCACCGGACGCAGCAGCATTTACAAGTTCTAATGTTCAAAGATGGATTTCTAAACATGCTCGCTCCTCAGTCTAGCGTAGATGCCCAGATAGATATTCCAAAGGATGATGAGGTAAAGCTCACGTCCTCATTAAGTTCAAGCTTGGCTGAGTCAAATGCTCGACACCCTTTACCTTAACATCAGTTACCATTCTCTCACTTAGTTGTTGTTTTATCAATATATATATATATATATATAATTTTTTAAAAAAACCATGCATGCATTCTACCATCTATGATGGACCATACCAAACATTTTTTTTTTCAGAATTTGTATCGTGCGTGCATATATATATCTATATATATTATGTTTAAATTGATTTATCCTTTGTAAAATTTGAAGTACGTACTTGACCTGTTTCTTTTGATTCGAATATGTTGAAAATTTGCACCACCACCATCCCCCAAAAAAAAAACATTGAAATTTTTCACTTTTTATGCCTTTTTTGTGAGCTTTTTTTTGGGCCGAAATTCTTTATAAGGTTAATATTTTGGCTGTATATATTCACTTATGCTTTTGAAAAAATTTTAATTTTTTATATGATTATATATGTTTTACTATCCAATAACCCTTCTCTCTCATGTTGTAAAATTATTTTTAAAAAATTATTGAGTAATAAATGTCCAAAAAAAAATTAAAATAACAAAATTTTTATATTCACAAATATGCTATCCAATTATATATATACATATATATATATATATATTTGCCGAAATTCTGTGTAAGGTTAATCGCATTATTGAGTGAATGCGATTTATTTGAAATCGGTGGTTGCAAACGACGAAGATGTGTGATGTAACAGAAATTCTTTCGGCCCATCAATTTTTTTTCTTATATATAATAATAATTAAAACTCTACCTATGACAAGCCTTGATGCAAATTAATTTTCATAGCCGGTCCCAAGCCCGGAAAAAAGAGGAGGGTTGTGTTAGGCAATCGACAGCCAACGTAAAACTTTGTCGAATCTTTATGACATGGACAATCGATATATTAAACGTAATGCTAAGACGTTGCTAGGAAGTAACGCGCTGTATAGCTCGAGTACAGTGACAAGTGAGCAAGAGCCGCTACATCGTCGCCTGAGTGTAGTGAAAAATAAGCAAGGGCTTCCACATTTTCGTGAACGGATATGGGTAAAGAAGTTAGTTCATGAGAGTATGATTTGTTTTGGGACTTGGAATATAGGTACACTTACGGGTAAGTCAATGGAAATAGTAGATACCATGATTAGGAGGAAAATTAATTTTATGTGTTTACAAGAAACTAAATGGGTAGGAGAAAAAGCGAAAGAATTAGACACTTCAGGTTTTAAACTTTGGTATATTGGGAAGGATAAATCTAGAAATGGAATAGGTATAATTGTAGATAAGTTTTGAAAAAATACTATAGTGGATGTAAAAAGGTTAGGAGATAGAATCATTGCATTAAAGTTAATAATGGAAAAGGAGATTTTTAATGTCATTAGTGCCTATGCACCACAAGTAGGATTAGAAGAACATCACAAAGTAAAGTTTTGGAAGGATTTAGAATGTTTAGTTCAGGAAATACCATTAGGAGAAAAGATTCTTTTAGGAGGGGATCTAAATGGTCATGTGGGAGGTGTATCTTCAGGTTACGAGGGTGTTCATGGAGGATATGGCATAGAGGAAGCAAATGCAGAAGGTAAAACTATTCTAGACTTTTCATTGACGTTAGACCTTATATTAGCTAACACTTGTTTTAGAAAGCGTGAGGAACATCTTATCACGTACAAAAGTGGAAGGGTATGTTCTCAAATCGATTTCTTTCTTATAAGAAAATCGGATAGAAAACTTTGCATGGATTGCAAAGTTATACCTGGAGAGAGTTTAACTACTCAACATAGAGTTCTGGTTATGGATGTACGAGTTAGGAGGGGAGTAAAAAACAAAGGCCAAAATAGGGTGTTAAGAACTAAGTGGTGGCAACTAAAGGGAGATAAAGAAAAGAACGTACAGAAACCGATTGTGGAGGAAGGACCTTGGGAAATACAAGGAAGTGCTAACGATATGTGGAATGGAATGGCTAAAGAGATTAGGAAAGTGGCAAAGGAAATATTAGGTGAATCAAAAGGTGTTGGACCTAGAGATAAAGAATCTTGGTGGTGGGATGCAAGCGTGTAAGATAAAGTTAAAGTTAAGAGGGAGTGTTATAAAGTGTAGTCATTGTGTAGGAGTAATGAAAATTGGGAGAAATATAAAGTAGCTAAGAAAGAGACTAAGAAGGCAGTGAGTGAAGCGAGAATAAGGGCATTCGATGGGTTATACCAATCTTTAGGTACTAAAGTTGGGGAAAGAAATATTTACAAGTTAGCTAAAAGTAGGGAAAGAAAGACAAGAGACGTTGATCAAGTAAAATGTATTAAAGATGAAGAAGGTAAAGTCTTGGTCACGGAACAAGATATCAGAGAACGGTGGAAGAATTATTTTCATAGGCTTTTTAATGAAGGTCATGAGGTTGCATTGCAATCGGATAGATTAGACACTAAAGAAGAGGATCAAAATTATACTTTTTATCGTAGGATTTATGAGGCAGAGATAAAAGAAGCATTAAAAAGAATGGAGAGTGGCAGAGCAGTTGGACCGGATAATATACCTATTGAGGTATGGAAGGGTTTAGGAGGGAAAGGTATAAGTTAGCTCACAAAGTTATTTAATGAAATTATGAGATCTAAGAGAATGCCAGATGAGTGGAGGAGAAGTTCTTTAATTCCTATTTATAAGAATAAAGGAGACATTCAAGATTGTGCAAATTATAGAGGAATTAAGCTCATGAGCCATACAATGAAATTATGGAAAAGAGTAATTGAGCTACGATTAAGGAAAGAGACCCAAGTTACGGAGAATCAATTTGGTTTTATGCCGGGAAGGTCAACTATGGAAACAATATATTTGTTGCGAAGATTAATGGAGCGATATCGAGAGAATCAAAGAGATTTACATATGGTGTTTATCGATTTGGAAAAAGCATATGATAGAGTACCAAGAAAGGTTTTATGGAAGGCTTTGGAGAAAAAAGGAGTTCATATAGCTTATATTCGAGCAATACAAGATATGTATGGGGAGGCTACAACTAGTGTAGTAACAAAAGGTGGACGTACAGAAGATTTTCCGATAACTATTGGTTTACATCAAGGGTCAACTCTGAGTCCTTATCTAATTACTTTAGTATTGGATGTACTTACTGAACATATCCAAGAGTCGGTACCACGGTGTATGCTATTTGCAGACGATATTGTCTTAGTTGGGGAATCGAGAGTAGAAATGAATGAGAAGTTAGAGAGGTGGAGATTAGCTTTGGAAACTCATGGATTTTGTTTAAGTAGAAATAAAACCGAGTATATGGAGTGTAAGTTTAGTAAGAGACACATCACTTCTAGCGTAGAAGTGAAAGTTGGAGAACATATTATACCACAAGTCACACGATTTAAATATCTTGCATCCGTCATACAACATAATGGGAAAATAGAGGATGACGTAAAACATAGGATTCAAGCGGGGTGGATGAAGTGGATGAGTGCTTCAGGTATTATTTGTGATAGAAGAGTACCACTCAAACTTAAGGGTAAATTCTATCGTACAGTTATAAGACCTGCAATGTTGTATGGAACTGAGTGTTGGGCAATAAAAAGTCAACAAGAGAATAAGTTCAATGTTGTAGAGATGAGAATGTTGCGTTGGATGAGTGGACACACTAGACGAGATCAGATTAGAAATGAATACATTAGAAAGAAAGTAGAAGTCGCCCCTATTGTGGAAAAGATTGTTGAATCAAGACTTAGATGGTTTGGTCATGTTGGGAGAAGACCTATAGAAGCCCCAATTAGGAGAATAGATGAGATGGAGATTAGTCCAATAATTAGAGGTAGAGGAAGACCAAGACAAACTATAGAAGAAATTATTAAGAGAGATTTAGATTTAAATGGTTTGTCTAAAAATATGATTTACGATAGGTGCTTATGGCGTCGATTGATCCATGTAGCCGACCCCACTTAGTAGGAAAAGACTTTGTTGTTGTTAATAATAATTAACAAACCAATGCAGCGCTTCGTACGAGTTAATTTTTTTTTCAAAGAATATGAGAATAAACACTTTTGGATAATTTCTAAGCCGTCTTATCAGCATGACTACTTACACAGATCTCAATAGAGCCTATTGAGCTCTCCATTGTCCATATAGTATCACAGAAACTTTAATCAGACCTAGCTAGCATCCTCTCAATAGATCCCTTTTCCTCGGAAAAAATAATGGTGAGCATGCATCGAAAACACCCAGGTTCACTGGCAGCGAAGAGACGTTTTGTGACTTATAATGGCTATTGATTTGAGCCTAAACCAAGGAGCCTGGCGGTCAAATTCGAATTGCGTATATAAGATGTGAAGAAATAGGTACAGATCAAAGGTGATGAGGATATGCACAATATTAGTATTTACAGGTGAACCTCCCACCCTAGTTCACCTTTCCTTTTGCGCTTATCAAGGTTCGTTTAGTGTAGGCACAATTAGATTTACGAGGGTGATACATGGAATGAATGTACAAAGCCTGCTCGATGGTGTAAGCTCAGACAACTTTATTCAACCGTGCATTGCTCACTGTCTTAGTGTCCATTTGGGAACACGTTAAAAAATCACGTTTTAGTATAAGCTCAAATTTTTTGCTTCTGATAAAAAGTGATTTGGGGATGCATCACCACTTTTTCAAATACAGCCTTAGACTTCGCATTGAACTAGCTTCTGGATTGCAGGTGGTAGTGGTTAATGGCCATTTCTTGGAATGCAATGACATTATACAAGAGCTACCATTGTATATTCGAGGTCATGTGATCACTTGTCAGGTGTACGTACTCCTAATAACTGGATTGGAGGTGATTCTAAAAGTAGCATGGCTAGCAACCCTCGGAGCTCACATCGCAGACTACAGTACCTACTCATTGAAGTTCTTTCTGAACAACTAGTTTGTGACATTGCAAGGGAACCGCTATTCATCCCCTACTCCAACTCAATTATATCAATTGAAACATTTCACGGATACTAAGTCCATTACAAGGCTCTACACATTACAATACTTCAATTTGGAATCCTTCTCTATGGAATAACTTGAGTTACCGGAGGGTACTCCAGAGGATTTGGCTACTATGCTTCTATGTTATCAATTAGTATTCAAGGTTCCAAAGGGATTACCTCCATCATGAACCCATGACAATGCAATTCTGTTGCAAGGAGTTGCTCCAGTTAAGGTTCGTTCGTATAGATACCCAATTTGTCAAAAAAGAGGTCATTGAAAACATGGTAGCTGAAATGTTGAAAGAAGGCCTTAAACAACCTAGCACAAGCCCTTTTTCAACACTAGTTCTTTTGGTCAAGAAGGAAGAAGGATCATGGAGGTTTTACACCATTTACTGTGCTTTGAATGTAATAACAATTAAGAATTCATTTCCCATCCCAACAGTAGAACAACTTTTGGACAAACTCAAAGGGTCACGATAATGTTTGAAGCTTGACTTTCGCTTGCGTTACCACCAAATCCTTGTTCGACTAGAAAATTGCCATAAGATGGTGTTTCAAACATATCACAGTCACTATGAATGGCTTGTCATGCCCTTCAAGTTGACAAATGTCCTGGCAACTTTTCAAGTATTAATGAATTTTATATTTCAACCGTACTTACACAAATTCATGTTGGTCTTCTTTGATGATATATTAATATATAGTATGACTTGGGTTCTTCATCTCAAGCATCTTGAGGTTGTTTTACAGTGCCTACAAGAACATCAACTATTTGCGAAACTCTCAAAATGTTCCTTTTGACAAACAAAAATTGATTACCTTGGTCATATAGTTTCTACAGATGGAGTGGAAATGGATCAATCGAAAGTTGCCACAATAATGAATTGGCCAATCCTAACAACTCTTACTTAGCTTTGCATATTACTGGGGCTTACAAGCTATTATCTATGCTTTATCAAGAGCTATGCATCAATTGCTTTACCATTGACAGAACTATGGCAGAAAGACAACTTCAACTGGTCAGAGGACTCCACCAAAGCCTTTAATATCTTGAAACTTGCCATCACTTAGGCACCTATTCTAGCATTACCAGATTTTTCAAAACCTTTTACATTAGAAATTGATGCTTTAGGCATAGTTGTGGGCATTATGTTAAGTTAGGAGGGTCATCCTATAGCTTTTTTCTCTAAAATGCTATCAAACCAAATGCAAGCACAATCAACATATGTTTGTGAACTCTATGCAATTATAGAGGCCATGTCTAAATTTTGCCATTATCTCATGGGACATGATTTCATCAAATGCACTAACCAACATAGCCCCAAACATCTAACAAATCAAATTATTCAAATTCATGAACAAAGGAATGGTTGCTGAAGCTACTGGGTTTTCGTTATTCCATTGAGTATGAACCTGGTAATCAGGCTGCCAATGCCTTGTCCAAATCTTATTCTTTAGCTCTTTCCATGGCTTGTACTTCTTTAATTGATGATATTGTGGACCAAGTGCATGCTTCTCCTTCATTACAAAGATTGATGGAATAGTTTCATTCTTTTCCTCTTGATATGCCTTAGTATATTATACTCCCTCTGGTCCAAATTGTAAGTCGCTTTTAACAGATTCACGTATCTTAAGGAAAGTTAGTTGCATTCTTAAAATTTTCAAATTTTATTGTACCATTCCAGCTTTGCCCCTATAGCTTATGTTAATGCTGCAAATTACTCCCTTCGATTATTTAGACACCCACTGAGTTACATTTAATTATTAAGCATTACTATCATGATTAATTGCGTCAGTCTCCATTACATGACTCTAACCAATATCTCTTCTCCTCCTAAATGACCAATCAGAATGACATTTGATACTCTTAATCTCTTCTCCTTCTAAATGACCAATGATCGAATATTATTTTCAAATCATTTGTGTTTGCGTGACCAGCTTGACCAATCAGATGGAGAAGCCAATTTCCATTGTGAGAACATGAATTCAAAACCAAAATGAAAATAACTGGCGGGTGAGAATATGAACAATCACAATGAACCATATAAGGACAAGAATTTAAACTTGGATGCACAGTGAGTAATTCCAATGTGGTTCGTATCTCCAACCAATATCTCATGAACTTCAGCCCCTTGTTTTCCTAGCTTCTTTGTGCATGTCCATGGAGGGCGCAAGGACGAAGGCTTCAAGAGTCATGGTAGACTTAAACCAGAGTCCAACCTGCACAAATGACGTTGACAACTTAAACCATTGTCCAACCTACGCAAATGATGTCAAGAACTTGAACCCAAATACAACAGGGTTGACGTACATGCTCTATCATGAGGACAATGTGGGTTTCACGAAAGCCAATGTATTATCCTTTGATTTAAATAGTGAACCAACATTTGAAGGAGACAATGAAGATGCCACTCATGATCACCACTCATCCCCTCAAGCTTCGGAAGAAACAGCCGTGGAAAATATTCAGGCACATGATGAAGAAACGACAGAAGACATGGATGTACCGGGAGCACCAACTGAGATAAGTAATGGTTTTGGCCTCTGTTCCGATATTGAGTAGTATTTTTAATGATTTGCAATTAAATAGTGACCTTTTTCCTTTGTCAATGGTAGGAGAGGTTGTGGTTGGCTCAACACGTAAGGAACGAAAGTTTTTGACAAATGAACAGCGAAATTCTATACAGCGTTATTTGTTGCACTCAGTTGAAGATGGGAAGCTCAAGCATGGTACAACGAAGAAGCTAGCTTCAATGTACTTAGTTTGTAGAAAAGCCATTCAGCGCATATGGCGTCAAGTAATAGAAACGGGTGATTCATCACACAAGAGGACAAACAATTGTAGGAGAAAGAGAATTCAATTAGACCTTGAAAGAATTCGAGATGTTCCTCTATCAAAGCGAACCTGTCTTTGCTCTCTAGCTTGTGCAATGAACACAAACAAAAGTATGTAGATCAGACTTCAAAAGAAGGGTATAATTCGATGACATTCAAATGCAGTGAAGCCGTCTATAAAGAATGAAAACTTAATTTCCCAATTGAAGTTTTGCTTCTCCATGCTTGAAGCCAGTAGCATGCCGCATGACCCAACATTTAAAACCATGCACAACGTAGTCCACATTGATGAGAAATAGTTCTACATGACTAAGACATCAGTGAAATATTACTTGCTTGCAGATGAAGAGGAGCCATACAGGACATGCAAGAGTAAGAATTTTATCTGTAAGGTTATGTTTCTTGTTGCCATGGCTCGTCCAAGATTCGATGTCGAAGGGAATGAGATTTTCTTCTGTAAGATTGGTCTGTTTCCACTAGTAACTCAAGAGCCAGCCAAGAGAACGAGTGCTAATAGACCTACAGGGACACTAATCACAAAACCTATTACTTCAGTTAACAAGGATGTCAGTAGGTTGTTCCTCACTCAGAAAGTTATACCTGTAATCAAAGAAAAGTGGCCTAGTGATCATATAGGAGAAACAATATTCATCCAGCAAGATAATGCTCCCTGCCACATTGATGAGAACGATGAGGAGTTTTGTAAGGTAGCCAACGACGATGGCTTTGATATCCGTTTAATGTGTCAACCTCCGAATTCACCGGATTTGAATATACTAGATCTTGGATTTTTTAATGCTATCCAATCGTTGCAATACAAAGAAGCACCGAACAACGTGGATGAGCTAATTGGGGCTGTGCAAAAAGAATTTGAGAGTTTTTTATCCATTGACTCCAACAAAATCTTCCTATCACTACAAGCATGCATGATTGAGATCATGAGGAGTAGAGGTTCGAATAACTATAACACTCCACACATTAAGAAACAAGTCATGGAGAGGGAAGGTTCTCTCCCACTCCAAATGAAATGCGATCCATCACTTGTGCAAGAAACGTTGGACTACTTAAGACAAGTTGATGCTTTCTGATAGTTATAAAACACAATTTTGTACCCCCTAGAATTTGGTTAGTTTCTTGAGTCATAGTTGATGCAAATTATGTAAGAAAAAATCATTTATAAATTGCACTCCTTTACTTTTGGAAATTTGATTTACGACAAATGAATTATTTGAAGCAGTATTTGCGTGTAAAGTCCATGATTTCAAGGTATCCAAATGACTCTGCCATTTAATCTCAAAACAGAGCATACATACGACGTTGTATTTTAGTTTCCTCATGTCATCATGATAAACTATTTACGTGTTTCACTTACGGTCATCATTTTATTTAAGCAAACCAAACAATGTTGGTAAACATAACAAATGTGGGTGCATATTAGAGCCCTCTGCTGATTTTTTAACACACAATGACATGTTATCAACTGAAGAGAGATTAGAACGAACGCTGAAGCTGTATGAATATGGGTTTCTGCATTTCATGGTCACAAGCAAGTCTAAAGGACATTATACTAAAACAAAGCACAAAGATCTACACAACATCCTATCAATTCTATCACTTATAGAAATAAGGAAAAAAATTTTTTAACATTGTTTTGATGACCTCCTTACATGCTTTCTCTTCGGCATTGTCATGGTCATCAGCATCTTCATCAGGTGGGTGCTTCTCGAGATTGAACTGTGGCACCCTTTTGCTATCTAAAAGTGTTTTTGGTGAAACAACGTTGTATTCAAATGCTGCAACATCACCAGAGCTCACCTCATCTTCTTCTTCTGGTAGCTTGTTCAAGTCAAAGTAATGGACTGGTTTCAACCTCTCATCTGAATCTTCGACCACCGCTAATGATTCTGCGCCATCAAGTGAATCTTCGACCTTTGCCACTAACTTCGCGCCATCAATTGAATCTTCAACCACCGCCACTGCTTCTTCCGTTGACGTTGACATTGCCACCGAACTCAACCGTCGGATATTTGGAACACGAAAATGGCCAGGGATACAAGGGAGTTTCGATGAAAAGTGTTAAAGGAGGGAGATGACCAAACGGACTCAATAATCAAGTTATTTACAAAAGTAATATGAAGGGAGTAAATACAAAGGGAGATGACCAGACGGACTCAATAAACATGCCAGTTTCCAATGAAGGAGGGAGATGACGGGCAAGAATACGAAGGGAGTAAATTATGTGGAAAATGCCATTGAATGAGGGGTAGTATAGGAAAAAAAAGTAATCATGATTGCATGTGACTTACATTTTGGACCAAAATTTTTCTTCTAAGGTGACTTATAATTTGGACCGGAGGGAGTACATAATAATTTACTATTTTGGAAACATCTTTTGATGATATTGGTCAAAACACGAGACATTATTGATAAAATTTTAGTTGAATTTCATGCTTTGCCAACAGGGGGTCACGTCGGTTTTCTTCAAACTTACCATTGTGTAGCGACCAATTTCTTTTTGGCGAGCATGCAACATGATATTAAATGCTTCATTCAGGAATGCTTAGTCTACCATAGTGCCAAGACTTCTCAATTGCATCCATATGACTTACTTAATCCTCTACCAATTCCAAGTCACGTATAGGAAGACGTTGGTATAGATTTCATAACAGGATTATTGTCATCTCACAAGTTCATTGTTATCATGTTGGTAATTGATCGCCTTTCCAAATTTGCACACTTTACCCCTTTAGAATCCAATTACTCTAGCTTAATTATTGCCCAAGCCTTTGTTAAATTTTTAGTTAAATTACATGGTATTCCACAATCAATAATATCCGATCGTGATAAGGTATTCATGAGCTCGTTCTGGCAGCATTTGTTCCGTTTACAAGGCACCTCATTACATATGTCATCTTTCCATCATCCTCAAACCAACAAACAATTAGAGGCACTCAATAAATGCCTTAAAATGTATCTCCAATGTTTTCTCCATGACAACCCAAAACAGTGGGTCCAATTTTTACCTTGGCAAGAACTCTAGTATAATTCATCTTTTCACACTACCATAGGCATGACTCCATTTAAGGTGGTATATGGTTGAGACTCTCATCTATTATTCGTCTCACTCATTCAAATGCTACACCTTAGGATGTCCACTACCAACTTCAACTTCGCTATGTTGTGTTAGATCAACTAAAAGTTAACCTCCTACAACTTAAGAGTGGATGAAATGTTTTACTTACATGAAATGTACTAATGTTGACTTTGCCAAGGGTGACTAGGTATTTGTTAAACTTCAACCTTATCAACAACATTCTGTATGCCTCAAGAAGAATGAGAAACTAGGACTGCAGTTTTTTGGACTATTTCATATATTTCAACAAATAAGGTTTATTACTTACAAATTACAATTACCCCTTGCATCTCGTGTCCATCCTATCTTCCACATATCATTGCTCAAGCGATGTGTTGGCAACCCTAAAGATTAGTTCATTCCACTACCTTTGTTTCCTACTAAAAAAGGTCCCATTATTGCTTTAGCAGAAGTTTTGCCTACTCATCAAGTTAAGGTTCATGATTCTTGGGAAGACTAGGTCCTCATTCATTGGGAAGGTCCTGACAAAACCACATGGGAATCGTTATCCCATATTCGTTCTACCTATCCAACTTTTGACCTTGCAGACAAGGTCCCTCTTCATGGGCAAGGTAATGTGATGCAATTGAATTCATCACGTGATCAAGTAACATCCTTTCCAAGAAGTGTGGAAAATGTGAATGATGAGCTAGCAAATGACACAAGAGTTAGGCTGAGGCAAAGTAACAAAATGAGGAAGAAATTGTTAAAGGTGAGAGAAAATGAATATATATAAAGAAGAAGAAGAGACGGAGTAGATAGGGAATGGAAATGAATCTGTAATTTGACATTCTATTCTTTCCTTACCAAGTGTAGTGGAGCTTGTCTCCTACTTCCTTCATATTTATGTCCTAAATTCACACATTATTGTTTCTATAATTCCAATTCATTCTAACAAAATCAATAAAATCCACACCAATCAATTTGCTCTATTTAGCTAACAGTTTGTAAGAAGACCATAACAAAAATCCATCATCCTCCCAAATTGTTACATTGCAACTTTGTCTCTAATGATCTCCCAACCATGTGTTTTGACGTTTTATGTGAAAGGAAGTAGAAGGATAAAGAAAAAGAATTTATTCAATAATTTTGTTTGATTTATATTTTATAAGATCGGAGAAGAAATCTATTTCCATTTTATGCACACGTGAGTCGAGAGTAATTATTATATCTAATTTATACAATTTTATTATGCCATTATTATCATTAATTTTTTTTTTCATTTCACTATTTTTAGATAAAAACACAAAAGTCATTTTTTTATCATTCTTTTTAATTGCTATATTATTTTTAATCAACCAAACATACAAATAGAATGACATTATTATTTCTTTCTATATCATATTAAACATAATTATTTTATTCAACTTACATCTGTATTCTTTTTCCATTTTTATACATAACAATTCTCAGTACCAAAAGTCTTTATCTCTAATAAAAACCCTTGTGTGTGTGTGTGTGTGTGTGTTTTTTTTAAGTCGTCGTCCCAGATCAGTTTCACATTGCTTGGTTATCTCGTGAAGCTCAATGGACTGACCACGTTTTTCCCTTTTCTCATTTTGCATGGAACAATATCAGCCTCAAATGCTCCAACGATCTTTTATTGTTACCTTAATTGTTTTTGTGTACAGCCATCTATGAATTAGCCCTTGTCAGTTTATTTACTTTGTTTTCAGCTTTTGGAGTTCCTTAGGCGTAGTGGCCCTCCCTAGAAGGTTCTTGTATGTTTCTTTTCCAAATTAATGAATTTCCTCTGTTTTATACACATATATATATATATATATATATCCACTTCTTGATAAATACACTGAGCCAATAATAATAATAATCTTGAAGGAAGGCTTACTAATTTCAATCAACCAACTTGCTGTCCAATCCAAAGTTGACAATGAAACAGACTATTATTTAACCAGTCAAACATGGGCAATAACTAGTCAAAAATGGGTTGGTCGAGACGGTTAAGCAGAAAAACTGTAAGAGAATTCCATTGCCAGCTTCCCAACGTCATTGTTTAGAAACCAATGGCAAAGTACTATGTATAATATCAATAACAAAGGAAGCCACTAAAACAACATATTCAAATAATTTTATTTATTTTTTAAACTTATATTTTTAGGTCATCAATAAACTTTTTAAAACAAACTTCATAATCTAAAAGCAAATGCTATTAGAAATAAAATTCATAGATTTATCAAGTTTGAATTATAAAAAATTATTATAGTTCAAACTATTAATTAAAACCATTTAAATCGGTCAAAAAGCAACCGATCTGGTCAATGATTAATCTTACTTTTAAACATAAATGCTATTTGAGTTATAGATCATATTTATTTCCAGTGTGCAAAGGTATGCTGGTATCTTACATATTATATTAAGGACATTGTGATATTTAAGATTCATATATTTAACATAACAATTAAAATAAGGGTTCATTCTTTTATTTTTTTTCTTAATTCTCTTCCACCGTTGTCAACTTTGTGCTTTATTTTTAAAGATTGTCGCCAATAACTAGCTACAAGCGGCAACCCCCCCCCCCCCCAACTTTCTCTTTCCACTCCTCTTTTTGCTTTCACTTTAACAAGTAACTCTCTTTGCATTTGTCTTCGATGGGAGATCTTAGAGAAATCTTTCAATTTGCGAGTTTTTCATCTCACTTTTGTATGTATTTTTATTCTCGTTTAACCGGAGCCCTTGTAGTTTTTCTTAGATTTGGTCAATGAATGTTATGTGATTGTGAAACTTGTCGAATTTAAAACTCAAAATGAATAGTTGTGATTATCTTGTTGTAACAATGATGATGATGGTCACAAAATTTCATCCCAAAAGTATAATTCAAGGGATCAGTAGAGCTTCTTTCACCTTTCAATTGAATGAGAAAATTAAATTTGTTCTTTTGTTATCTGATTTATAGTTTCTACAACTATTGTAAATGCCGCTGAGTTTTGCATTTTAATGAAATTTTATTTCTTTATCAAAACAATTATTATAAAAAAGATAAAATTGATATTTTATAAAAACCAACAAAACTAAAACTTCAAAGATGTGAGATGTTCATAATTTTTAGGTAGTATGAAATATCTTTCTAAATAGTATCATCTTACGATTTTTAATATCTTGAATGACATTGAACATTTTGAATATTTATGTAATGCCCAAATACAGATATCTTAAGTACCTTTTAATGCGCATGATATTTTGATGAGAATAATAATGTACTAAACAGCTCCTTAGTGGTTTGGTGTGAGTCAATTTTTGGTTAATGATAACGGTTCCTAAATGATTTGGTGTTTGTAATGAAACTCCAGATCATAAACGGATAACATACTAAGTCAAAGAGGTTTATATTCTTAAATAATACCAATATTTATAAGAGGATAGTTACATTTATCTAATCTGTTCAGAATTTATGTCAATATAATAACCAGTTTCATAGTTCATTCTTCATTGTCCAACTCTTTTCGAGGCATCCCAAGCTGATAATTTAACAAAATAGTACATGAATCAACGGCATTACAGCATAAACTTTTAGGAAGCACCTCTAGTTAGAGTAGAAGAAATTACAGAACAAAGTTTATGCTCAGAAAGCCTATAGTTTCTTATTAATACGTGGAATTTTTACACCTCGCTAGTGTTTAAGGACAGTGAAAATTCCCGTAGCAAAAGGTGATCAGACTGTAAACAAACAAACAGTAATATGGTAAAAACACTACAGCAAATGGATCGTGTAATACCTATGATGCAACACCTTCAGCTGAAGACCTCGTAAAATTTCTCAATAACAAGTAATCCTGAGTCAATCGACTCCAAGGGATCCTTCCGAAGACGGTGCCTCAAGCAGTTAGGGATGACAGTAGCAATATCCTCAGCACTTACTTTGTCTCTTCCCTTCAGAGCAGCCAAAGCTTTTGCAGCTCTGTTTGATACTATATCTCCTCTTAATCCATCCACATTCAACTCAGCACAAACCTTGGAGATTTTTACCTTGAGATCTTGATCAATTTGGACAGAAGGAAGACAACTCCTTGCTTGGGCTATTTGGTTCTGCAGCTTTTCCTGCTCTGCTTTGTAAGAATCACGAAATTCCTTTGGGTTTTTGTCAAATCGAGCTCTCTCCTCCACAATCTTCACTCTTAGCTCAGCATCCCTTACAGTCCCCACTTGAGCATGCATTCCAAACCTATCAAGCAACTGTGGCCTGAGCTCCCCTTCTTCTGGGTTGCCTGAGCCGATTAAAATAAACCGAGCAGGATGTGAGATTGAAATACCCTCTCTCTCCACTGTGTTCCAACCAGATGCAGCAGAATCCAATAAGACATCCACCAGGTGATCATCCAGAAGATTAACTTCATCAACATAGAGGATTCCCCTATTAGCTTTAGCCAGTAGACCAGGCTCAAATGCCTTGACACCTTCAGTCAGGGCTTTTTCAATGTCAATTGTCCCACAGACTCTATCTTCTGTAGCTCCCAAAGGCAAATCAACCATGTTTATCTTGGTCATGACAACTTGAAGTTGATCTCCTTTCATAACACGCTCTCTCACTTCAATACCCATGAACTCTGGATCTTCTGGATCTGAATTATATGGATCACCAGCAACAGCTTTAATTTCAGGAAGCAAGTCAACCAATGACCTAACCGTTGTGGATTTCCCTGTTCCTCTGTCACCCATGATCATTACACCTCCAATCTTGGGATCAATCACATTAAGGAGAAGGCAAAGCTTCATCTCATCCTGTCCAACTATAGCAGAAAATGGGTACACTGGTCTCTGTTTATCTTCAGAAGCAATTTTCTGAGCCTGAAAGTGATAAGTTTACAGAGTTCTTATGTAACTAAAAACATACGCTTGAGTTTACAGAAAGAAAAAAATGGGTACACTACCCTCTAGCTATCTTCAGAATCAAATAAACAATCTTCTGAGCCTGAAAAAAATTAGTTTACAGAGTTCATATGTAATCAGAAACAAACATTTAAAAGGACAAGGAAAAGTACAAAGGTCCACATTCTATTCTGTATTGTTCTATAGAATATTCTACATCTCCCAAACAAAATCTACAACTACAACTACACATTTCTTACAGATGCTGAAATGGAAAAATGAATTCCCAATAGTCCAAAAAATTTGTCTTCAATATTTGCTTCACTTAAAATTATGGATTTTACAAATAAGCTTCAGCTCAGTGGTACTGGAGTCTCCAAGGCTGAAGGATCAGAATTCAAATCCTAAATAGAGCCAAAATTAACCAAAGAAAAATTATGGAGGTTCGATGACCCAATTAAAGTCTTTCTTTCTAACAAACACCTGGAGTGTGAAGTGTTGTCCACACAATATGAGTCAAGACCCACTACGGAAATTCAGGATCCAACTAAATCATGATTAAAACTAAATTACATGGCTTTGACAGAAAAATACATGACAATATATAAATGGCAGTAGTAACAAATACCCAGTACTATAAATGGCAATATATAAATGAACTCTTTCAATAAGTGCTTCACTAAGAAATATGGATGTTGGATGACTCAAAGTCTTTCTAACAAACACCCTGTGTGCCAAGTGTTTCACACCCAGTGAGACAAAACCCACTATTTCAGACTAACCTTTCTTTCCTCCCGATGAATGCTCCACAAAATGCTGGCAAAGACAAGATCACAAGAATGCAGAAAGAAATATCTGATCCAAAAAATGAATATCCATGCCTACCTGTTCTACAGAGTTTACTTCAGTACCAACGCTTGCAACTGAGAACTGAGGCCTTCCCTTTATGCCATGAATTCCAATTCCACCATAAAACTTCCGTCCACAATTCTGCCCTGCAAAGCAAAGCCACAAACACTCAAGATTGCCAATAATTACACAATGTCTGTTAGCAAAACCTTCCACTCTAAACTACAAACCCTAAAAATACCATAACGTTTTATAGTTTTGGCACAAAGAACCCCCAATTGGGTTTGTCGCAAATTCACCCGAAACTACAGAATAAGGGAAAACAGAGGTTCTGAGTGAGTGAAGTGCAAAATTTTGCTATGCAATGTATTGCGTACCTGGTGTTAAAGATAGAGAATGAATCGAATGCTTGGAAGAAGGAGAACAGAGATATCGAGAGGGTAAGGTAGCAATTGAAGAAGTGCCCAGCGTAGACGCCATTATTGGAGAAGGAATAGCAGTGTCTGCGTGTAGCAGAGTCAGTTTTATTCGCAATCACAGCTTGGTATGATCTCCATTGGTCTGATTGGCTGTGGATAAGAATATTGATATCAGTGGAATCTTCTCCAACGGCTTTTATTTTTGGTTCGTCATAGAAACTTTTTTTTTTTTTTTGGGAAGAATTGAAAAAAAAGGAGAGAATTTAAAAGCTTACATACCCTTTATTTTCCTGTTAATTGTACCAATTCCTTCAATCTTTTTTAGTTTACATGGTTGTTTTGTCAAGAAATAACATTTTATCACTTTTTTTTAATACCCCAGAAAGAAATATTACACTACAAAAACACATCAAAATAACACATTATTACAGCTATGTGGGAAAATCGTCCGTGCGTCCGCCTCACATTGCCATTATAGCTGGAGTCACAACAAAAATTGAAAAAGTTAAAAACAAGGATTTACATGTTATAAAATTTATAATAAAAGATTTTAAACATTAAAATTACTCTTAAAGATTTATCAAATGTTAAAAAATTGTATTATCAGTATTAAAAAATTTATCGATGAGTATAAGAAAGTTTAGTACTTTTCGATAATAAATATTCTAAAATTAATAATAAAATTTTTTAAAATTTAATGATAATAATAATTTTTAAAAATAATTTTAATTTTTAAAATTTTTTATTATAAATTCTATAACATCTAGGTTGTAATTTTCTCAAATATTTTCGACCTTGCAAAAAGGGCCAGCGAACTGTGGAAATCCCACTCCAAAATACGCAATTCCCAATCTCGCTTGTAAAGGTCGAGTAACAACCTGGAACGATATGCACACAACACCATACAGTCTAACAAGTAAGTAAATAGATTACTAATTATAGTTTGTTGAACTACAAAGTTGATGCCTTTACGCGCTGCATCTAAGAAGCATCGACTTCGCTTCCAATGCAATGCACCCTCACATCCCCATTTCCTAATAAGTTGGTCCTTAAAATGATCTTCCATTTAAGACCTCAAGCTTTGCTCATCCAGATGAGAATTGATCAACCCAAGTAATGGGAAAGGTTAAAGGTCCCCATTTGACATAACGTACTTGATCTATACCTTAATCATCTTCGTTAGACATCATTTTACCACGCTAAATTTGATTGGAAGAGCATTCTATTCACAAAATCGATAACCTCCACCCGTTGAGTATCATCTGTCAAAACAACCTTGTTTCGAAAATAACAAATGCCACATAAAGCATACAGTAGATATCTGGTATTATCCTTAAACCATAAGGGAGCACTCTGAATTTGTGAAAACCAAGCCTACAGCCAGAGTTTTATGTCTTATGGTTGAAGAAAATCAATACAAATTGTTAATGGAGTTGCAAAACATACTACTCTAGTAGATTAACATTGAATAAAAAGATGATTGAGATTTTCTAGGCTATCATGGCAAAAAGGGCAAGCATTGGTGACATTCATGTGATGCTTTACAAGAATATCTGAAATTGGCCAAGTATTAGTTTGCAATTTCCAACCAAAATATAAAGATAACTCAGATATGGCACTTTCAATTTTCACAAACAGTTCCATTCTATAAATGAGGTAGGAATTAGCTCAAAATTTAGACCTACTTAAAATCTTATAACTAGTTACAACCGAGTAGTCACTTGAACTATTGCCAGTCCAATATAACCTATCAAATTGATTTGAGATACAAAATAATTGTGCCATAATTTGCTTCACAATCATGGAGGGGTAAAGCAAAGATAGCTAGTATAGATTTTAGCATCCTTGATCATGCAAAATACAATCTTGAATTAAAAAAAAAAACTCAAAAAGTCCTAACTACATCTGCCACCAAAGGTGGTGAATTGAAGGATAAATCCTCTAATACCTATCCTCCATTGCAAATGAGAAGAAATTGTCACTTGCTTTTAGAATTCCCTTCTACAGCTAAGCTACATTAGAATGTGAATTTAGCTTCCCAAGACTAATATTTCTACAATACTTAGGCTAAATAACTCGATGAAATCGAGAGGTGTGTTCAAAAGCTAGCATCCTCAAAATGTGTTTAGTTAATAAAGCCATGTTCACATGACGTACCCTATTGAAACATAATCCATACCCCATTGAAACCTAATCCTCCTACATCACTAGGATTATACAATCACTTCCAACTTAATAAATACATGCAAGGTCATTGTTGATTATATCCCTAAAAGAAATTGGCAAACATAGAATCAATCTAAGAATAGTCTTTCTCAGGCAACTTAAAATATGAGAAAGGATATATAATGGTAGAATTTACAATAGAAGTAATTATTGTAAGTGGGCTTCTTGAGATAGTAGTCCAACCTTCCAAAATTGCAATTTCTTATTCACCTTATCTACCATCTCTTTTATGGATTTGAGATCTATTGTGACTCACACCCACCCAAGTGTCTAAGTATTTTTCAAGACAAACTTTGTAACAAACAAAAAAAAAATGGTAATTTTGGTTTAATAGAATGAGCCAAGTTTAGACTAAAATAATTTTATATTTGTTAAAATTAATTACCTAACTAAAGAGTTGCCAATATTCCAAAAGTGTGCACTAAACCATCATACAAGTCTTTTTCTTTAGCTTGAAAAACAAATAGTAGAGTGTCATCAACATACATAAGATGCAATATAGGTTCCAAGCATCAGCTAATTTAAATTCCCCTCTAATCTTGAGAACGCTCTGCCTTAAAGATCATACAAGATCAAACATTAGAACAAATAATAAACAAATAAGGGGACAATAGATCTCCCTATCAATGACCTTGGCTGAGTCCAATAAGAATGGAAGGACTAACATTTAAAAACATTTGATAATTAATTGTGCACACACACTGCGAAATCATGTGAATCCAATGCTCAAAAAACCCCCCATTTTAAAAATCATAATGGATAAAAAATTCCATGATATCTTATCATATGCTTTAGCAATGTCCAACTTAAATGCACACCATCCTTTAATAGTAGTTTTGACTTAATGCAATTTATTAATGAGCTCCTATGCCAAAATAATATGATCTAAAATAAACCTCCCTTCAAAAAAGTACTTTGATTAGCGAAATAACATATAATAACACTTTCTTCAGTTTATTGTATAAAATTTATTATATTATTTTATACAAGACAATACATAAATTGATGAACTAAAAATCCTTTAGTGACTAAAGAGAGTCACAGTTAGATATGAGAGTCTAATAAATACCCATGAGTAAAGAATGAATTTACCATATTAGTTATTCACCATCAATAATACACCAAAACTAATGATAAAACTTAGCATTGAAACAATTTGGTCTAAAAGCGCTATCAACCTTAAGTTGACATTGCCTCCTTAATTTCACTAATATAAATGGGAATATTTAAAACATCCTGATGCTATGTAGTCAAAGTGGGAATGGGATACTAAGCATGTTCTTGAAAAATACTATCAACAAAATGGTTAGACTTGGAAGAATAAACATTGTGAAAATAATTGTATCACAGCCTCAATTTGATCAAAGCTCTTTAACCATTCTCCATGTTCAATTTTAAGCCTAGAAATGATATGATTGATCCTATGTTTATTAACCAGTCCATGAAAATACTTAGTGTTTTTATTACCATTCACCAACCATAATTATCGAGCTTTTTAAGCCCATATGTATTCCTTACAAGAAGTAATGACCTTAGCACTACTACTATTGATCCTGGCATCTTAGCAAAGACAATGAAGAAATATCTCATATATATGTTGAATATACTATTAACCCCAGGTACTGTTCCATTATCAGCACAAGGGGCAACCATCCTACGAACTAATAGCCTTAGTACCACTACTATTGATTCTAACATCTTACTAGAGGCAATGAAGAAATATCTCAATTATACACTAAAGCTGAAGGACAAACCAGTGTATAAGAAATCTTATCTAGTTAGGTAGATAAGATCATGCCCTTGCTTAGAGAGTATAAGCCTTTAGACTTCTTAACTTTCTTTGGAAAGGATGGATAATGTAATAATCGATTTTTCAGGAACTAAACTAAAACTAATAAAATGAGATGAGAGGACCCTAAAACAAGGTAAATTAAGGCTAATTAAGAATAGGATGTTAATTAGAACATTTAAAAATATGGTCAAGAACTAAAGGATAGCTCAGAAATAGAGCTAAAATGGTTGAACAAATTAAGAGATAAATGTAGTGGTAAAATCGTAATTTCGAATAACTTTTTGAAAACTCAAAGGAAAGAGCTTTAAATAATAAAATTAAACTCATTAGGGTTCTCATAGACCTAGAAAATTATATAAACCATCAGAATGATTAAAACCATTCAGGGTTGTTTTGAATCCAATTAATTTTAAACCATAGGTATTTAATGAATTAGAGGACTCAAATTTTATGATGGAAAAGACAGTTTTCAAAAAGAAATTGAAATAAGCTCAAATGGAGTAAATAAAGTGAAAGGGACATAGTTATAAATCTCCCTCCCCCCCTTATATATCACGCCACCTTGTTTCTCTCATCTCTATCTACTTATTTTGTCTTTGAAATAGAATCTAGACCAGCTCTAAGTGGTGCACCAAAGAGAGAGAAAAGGAAGGAGAAACAAAGCCTAAAAGGGTAAGAAATGGTGCTCTTTTCATACTCTTACCTTTACAAATGTTCTTCTCCTCTTTCTCCTCTTTCTTTCTATAGTTTTGGAATTCTAAATAGTAGTGTTTTGTAGCTAGTTTAGTAGAGGAAAGGAAGAGTTTGAAGGAAACTCTAGCAACACCACTTAATAAGGAATCAAATAAGGTATGTCTTCCATGAAAAACCTTGCTTTTCTTGATTCTTCCATAGGTTCTCCTATTCAACCATACCAAGAGTACTATGAAAGGAGTTTGGTTTTGGCCCAAACTTGATAGGAAATAGGGTTTTGAAGTATAGAGATTAAAATGAAACTAAAAGAAATAAATAGAAAGCTATTAGTTATAAATTTCTATACCTAAGGTTTTGATTACACCTTAAGAAACATATAGCTTTAAAATAATATTTAAGACTATGTAAGAGTATGATTGAGCTAAGAAGAGGCTAAAGAACTCATATAGGTACTAAATTTCCTAGAAGAATGAACAAAACTCCATAGGTAGCCTTCCTTATGCATGTCTCGGCCTAAGAGGGTTTGAGCTACCTAGAGAGAGTTTTCTCCAATTCTAAAAATAAAAATAGTCTAGATATAAATTATAAATATCAAAGAAACCATTAGTTTAAATTTAGAAGCCTTATTTTGAAAAGTGAAAGTTTAAAATTCCATTATGCATAAAAAAGTAACTTGGTGCTAGACTCATTGATTTGAGTTTGTGACAACTGTAATAAGTTTAAATATAGTCATATAACTTATATTGGATGAGAAATTAGATCCAAAATAATTAATTATATGAGTTGCTTCATTATGCCATTAAATGGAGTCATATGGAAGCCTAAAAGTATAGTTAACTTATGTAAGGCTTATGTGAGTGTAGAGATGGTTTCATTGATACATTTGTGTATTGTTTGATATGTCTAAACCAAGCAAGTCAAGTTTCTCCCAAATGTGTTTATGAGGCTGAAAAAGGGAAGTGAGAACCAAGGAGGGAATTTGTGCTTCTTGAGTAAGAGTAGCTCTTCATCTATTTTTGTATACTTATGTTAGTTATTTGATTGTCATTGATTGTTTGTATGTATATATATATTATGAATCATGTCTATTGTCAATGGTATGATGATTTGATGCAATTATGTTACATGAAATACATTTGAAATATGAAATGGCTCTTGATGGGTGAGGTTATGTCAAAAGTCCCTTGATTTGAGTGAGGTGAAGCCAAAAGTTCATAAGTATAAGTAAAACAAAATCAAAAGCCTCAAGAATAAGTGAGGCTAAGTCAAAAGTCTCTAAAAGTGGGTGAGGCTAGATCAAAAGTTCTAAATAATTGGGTGAAATTAGAACAAAAGTCCCTAAAACTTATTTTTATTTTGATGAATCCATATAACTTCAAATATTTGATCATGTTTTATATTTGAATGCCTATCATGTGTGCTTGCTTTTTTTGACATGATAACATGCCTTATAAGTGTGCTTAAAGGGTGAATGAGTTATTGAGATTCATAGAATCTCACTTTCCTCTATATTACTTCTAATCATGTCTAAGGAATTCTGAAGAAGCCAAAAATGGAAACCAACAAACATGAATTACTTACTTTAACAATAGTTCTGATTTTTATGTAACATATTGCCTATGAGAGATTGTATAAATTATTTTTATGATGTAAACATTATCACATATGTAAAAGTATGAGATTATGATGTAAATATCATTTTTGAATAGAAATGTGCAAGAATGTGCAATTTAGGTATGTGTGGGCCTTGGAAAGTGCACGTATATTAATAAATAGATGAGACATTTTAAGTTTCATGATGTTTAAGACCTGATGAAATGGTCATATATGTTGTATTTCATGTTTGGGGCATGCTTAAATGGTCACATGCATTGAAGAAGTTCATTTTGAACCATTTAGAACAAATTGTGCACCATTTTGAGCCATTTTCTACACTTGAACCAAAATCTAACCAAATGGAAGAATTTTTGAATGAAATTTGATAGGAATTTAGATCTCGTTTATAGGTTTCCAGAAAGCTAAAGAATATAATTTTTAGAGATTTGTAGAATTTATTATGATTTTTTAAAATTGGCTGAAAATTACAGAATTGCCTGGGTACTATTTATATGGTTAGTTCTAGTTTTTTGGGTATTTGAGGAACCAAATGGACTCCAATGTTTTTGAAATTTTAGAGACATATAGTTGATACTATAAAATTTCTATAGCCATTAAGTTTACATAAAACAAAGCTGTGTAACTAAAGATATGCATGCTCAAAATTTCAGGTCTAGTTGTGCTTAAAATTTTGATGCAGTTATTGTTCCATTAAATTTTTGTGGGCTAAGTGAATTTGTTTTTATCTAAAATTTTTACACCATATAATTCATATCTTGAACTTTTCATAAAGTCGTAATTTGCTTAAATCGTAGTTATCTAACTCAATATATGAATTTTTGAAGTTAGTAGCTTAAATGAAAACCTATGAGAAAAGGTGCAAGTGCTAGTTTGATTTATATGGCTTGAAACCCAAGATTCATGACTCTTTATCTGATGTTTTATGTTGAACAAACTTTTTTAGCATTAATTTTGAGATTGAAATACTAAAATTACGCATTTATGAAAAAATTAAAGAATTTGGACTTTTAATGTCAATTTATTCTGCTGCTAAAAGTATTAAGGATGAGAGATTGATATTATAATGATATTGTAATGTAAAATGTATGCTATTTCTTGATGGTATAACAGACAATCTACTATTGGTCATATTTGAAGGTTCTTAGCTCAATATGGTGAGGTTGATTGCAACAAGTTCTATAAGTTGCAATTATTTGATTGCAACAAGTTCTATAAGTTGCAATTATTTCCTTTATCCTTAACCCGCATAGTGCTCACTTGGTATGCAAAGCTATAATATCTTCAAAATTAGACCTTTAATTAAACTAATATAAAGTAAATTAAATAATAAAAATTATTTAGTTAATATTTATATGAGAGAATGGGTGATTTTCCTAAGTTTTAACCACAAGCAAAATTGAGGAAATTATTGGGAATATAATAAAATTTTGTGGAACTAATTAGTAAGTTAATAGAAGTTATTAAGAATTATTTATGAATTATCCAATAATAAATAAATAAATAGGAAAATAATTTTAGTAAGGTCCTTGGACCATTAAGGCCATAAAAATATAAAAAATTTATGTGGTGAATAAAAATATTTAAGCAAAATTTTGGAGTCAAAATATAATTATTAAACGTTTAGGGTTCAAAGTATAATTTTGACTAGAGACAAAATTACAATTTGTCCTAGAGTCAAAATAAGATTTTCTTCAAAATGAAAATGGTGGAATTAGGAAAAGATTTATATATGAAAATGATCACATCAATGATCAAGAGAACTTTTATAACTAGAGTTCTCAACAAATTGCAACCTTATTTCTTGAAATTTGAGTCAAAATGAAGTCAAAACTTTGTTTTCTACACAAAGCCTCATGAAATTACAGAAAAAAATATATAAAGGAAAAGAACCAAGTAGAATAGTCTTTCTCCTTGGCGACTTTAAAAACACTAGGACTCTAAAAAACCTAAACTTGTGCAAGTGGTATTGGATGCTTAATACGTGGCTTGTAGAAATATGTCCTCTATAACCTACACTTTCAATGTAGGATCATCTATGTCTTCTTAGAATAGCATGCACAATGATATGATATGATGATGAACTCATTATAGTACTGTTTTATATAAACTATGGTAAGGCCTTATGAATACAATAAGGAAGCATGTCAATATGTACCAATTTTATATGATACTTACAAGTAATGATCTCTTAAGCTTATTGCATATTACTCAAACGTATGATTCTATAAACAAGCAATGATATTATGGTAAATATGTGTGATTATGCAATTGTGTGGCCTATTAATTATCATGAGTACAACTATATTAGTCCTACCATAAATTATGTTATTTGGATATGACACCTTTAACATGTTATTTCTTGTGCATAAAGGGATCTATTGAAGGGATTAAGTATGCTTTAAAATGAATAAGTGGATATATGTGTTTCTTATGATTAATATTCCTATGCATGAATGATCTTCTATATGTTATGATTTATCTACTATCCTTATATACCATAGACAGGAGAGGGCATAACAAAAAAACATTTGTTACACACATGGTAGCTAAAACATTACTAATTTTCAAAATGATAAGTGTTCTTACTAGGAATCTAAGTTTGCATTATACTTGGTAATGTATTCAAATAGGGACTCTCATATTGATGATGTTATGCATGAGTAGTAGATTATGTAATCGAGGATAGACAAGAGTAAAATCAAAATGGATATCAAGGTCACCCCTAGCAAGTCAAGATGAATAAAGAATAATAATAAGGAGGCACCAATATGTATTCAGTTGTTTAGTTTAGGAACCAATCGTACTATTATATACTAGTGTTTGAACACTATGATAATAGTATTTGTAATTATATAATTTTATGAAGATCAGATATATTTTGCTAATGGATTTATAGTTAATTAAATGTTTATAGAATTTGTTTTAGAGTTAAACTGCAAAAAAGAAAAATTTTATTATCAAAGTTCTATTACTCTAATAAAGTTATAGGACATATAACACCCTAAAAGTTAAGGGGTTACATGACTGACCTTTCAATTTTGTTTAGAACTAGCAAAATATGGAAAAACTATTCCACGAATAATTTTATTAGACTTAAAAGCAAGTGACTATTGCTAACATCTTAGCTTTAAAATAAAAGATGGACAAACCAACTTAAGATTATGTTGAACATTTTTAAAAAATTAAAAGTTGATGCAGTTTTCAATTACTAAAGAGTAAGGTAGCAAGAAAGACAATTGAAAGAATGTAATGGCACTCAGGGAGATGCTAATTGTTCATGAATTCTATGATCTAATGGATTTGGCCACTGAGGCATCTCAAATGAAGCAATTTATGAAGGAAAAGTAATGAAAAAGGATATTGAGGACACCACGAAGGGCCTTTATGATTCCATAGTCAAGGTTGAAGAGGAACCTATTAAGATGGATGAAGACAAACCAAATTCAATGAATATCACTATGGCTAAAATTCTAGCTCACAAGAGATATTCCCTTACTTTGAAACCATCCAAAGGGAAGGAATTGTAAAAAAATGGAAACTACAAAATCATTCCTCTTTAATGTTACTAAAACTCACTAGATATTCAATTATTTGTTGAGAGAGTAGCAAATCAAGCTCCCATATAGGTATGGATCTTGTCAATCAAGGAACTAAAAGACCAAAAGTATTGTAAGTGACAAAATTCTTACAACCACATCACTAACAAGTACATTTTCTTCCAAAATGCCAAATAAAAGGCTTTAAAGGAAGGACGATTTCAACTTGCTAAAAAGGATATGGTAGTAGGTTTTAATTTGTTCCCAAAGGTCACCTTTACCAACATGGTAACTATGACACACTTACAAGTAAACACACCTAAAAGCCATCAGACAAAGCTAGGTCATCTGAGGAGAAATATGCTAAAATTGACATACACCACTCAGGCTAAAGAGTAGTTGAGTTGCCTAAGGCAAAGAACTTAGACAATTGGTCAGGGCTTGTGCCATGAAAAGAAGATAGAGGCTATGTAAGTGTATTCAATTGGCTTGGCACGTTGCCATTAATGACAAAGGAAGGGAAGATCAAAGACTTAGCACTTAACACGCTTAAGGCAAGCACATGTGTGGTGGTCACCCAATGGATGGTGAATGTAAGGAAGTCAAGAAACTTAAGAAAAAACATAAAGAAATTTATGGGGACCTAATTGTAGAGATTATATAAAAGATGTGCAATCGAGTTATGCAAAGGTGTGTAGCGAAGTACTTATCAACAAGGAAACCCTTGGAGTCACCTTTAGGTTTATCTTCTATGATAGTGTTTAGAGTGATACCAAAGATCTTCTCAGTTAAAGAATCATTGCCTACTAAGTTAGAAGGAGTGTTAAAGCCTTTGAGCTATAATAGGTTGAATTAGCCAAAAGACAAATGGCCAAAGAGGTGGCTAAAGTAGTATTTAAAAAACCTAAATAAGTCATGGTTAGACATTTGAAAACTTTGTACATTAAGGCCTTTGTCGACGTTAAACCTATTAGTCAAGTATTTATTAGTGCTAGAGTTGCAACTAATGCCATACCAATGTTGACTCTAAAAAAGTTTGGGAAGATAGAGAATGATCTTATCAAAACAAACATAGTGATGAAGAATTTTATAGATAGGCTTAGGGCCTATGCTAATTAAAGGGACATTGTCAGTACATCTTACAGTGGGAAGTATAACTTTTACCATTGTCTTCTTTGTGGTGAAAGGAAAGTGTCCTACATATTACTCTTAAGCCAAGATTGGATACATGCCAATAACTGCATTGCATCATCTTTAGATCAACTTCTGATTTACTTATATGAAAAGGACTTAAAAGTCATAAAAGCTAATAACAACCCTTCTTAATTGAGGTTGGGATGGTACAAGCATAATATTATACATACAATATGTAGTCAATAATCTTACCTCCAAATTTAGAATTAGATCTTATTTTCAATTAATGGCAAATGATCTTTTGCTTAAAATCGACATCACCAAGGCCAACTTTTAGCCTATTAACTAAAAAAGTGATGGATAAGACCATCATAGTAGTTAAGTAGCTATACATCTGTATAGCAATAAAAGAATTCCTTAAGCACTAACCAAGGGTTAATGTGGCCAATGTGGCCTTTTTGAAATTCTCTATCAAAAACAACATAAACATAATCAAAACAAAGGATCCCCTAAAGAAAGTTAGCATCAATAGCTCAAAGAATGAAAGACTAACATTCATTAACTCTTCATTAGTGTAGGATCAAAAGGTAAGAATGGTAGGTTTGTTGAAAGAATTTAAGGATTACTTTACTTAAGACTACCATGTGATACTAGAACTATCTTGAGAACTAGTTGAGTATTATTTACCATTGTATTCAAAGAATTTGGGATGTATACAACAATTAAGAAGGATGGCCCTAATGCTTATTCCTAAGGTGAAGGAAGAAATCCAATGGTTGTTAGAAGTTGTCTTTATTTGGACAATTAGATACACCTAATGTTTATTTTAACCCTAGGTTTGTTATTCCTAAAAAAGAATGATGTACACATGATTAAGTCCCTAAAAGTTAGATAACTTGCCTAGATTAGACAAATTGAATCATTCATATTTAAAAGAAGAAAAATTCGAAACCAGGGAAGATCATAAAGTCTAGACAAGAGGGGAGTAAAATTATCCAAAGACTTGAGTCTATTGTTATAAATCAAGTTTAAAATTTCACATCAAGAGGACTTGATGGCATGGGTTTTGTAATAAGCTTCACTATAACAAGAAAGGTAAGAGACAAGGTATCAACTGAAATCTAATAGCAATCAAAAGATGGAAGATAAGCTTTTAACAAAAATTGAAGAAACTAGAAAAGGCATGGGGAGCATCCATTGAAACATCTCAATTTAGTTTGTCTTTTAGAATTCGGAGGCCTTGTACAATGATTTAAGGAAATAAAACATAAATTCAACTATTGACTATTGTCCAAAGCAATGGCAAAATGTTGAAATTCTTTAACAATTTGGATTAAATCAGTGCAAATAAAGAATTTATGGATCCAAAAAGGGAAGAAAAACTATGTGCTTGGCTTGGCAACTAAAAAGATAGAGTATGAAGCATTCTTCTTATTGAAGATGACAATGTCCTTGGCTGATAAAGGTAATGAGACTGGTTCCTCACCAATAAAAAGAAGACTTGTCAAAGTTGCCATCCAACAAAGTAGTAGAAAACAATCCACTAGGGAATAAGAAGGCATTACAAACTAGAGACTAGAAAGGGATGGTAGTTGTGAGTAGATTAGCATCTCTAGGATCTTAGCAAGGGAAATGTGTGGAATGTTAGCTATCCTAGTCTTCTCCCACAAAAGATTGTAATGAGGTTCTAATTGAGGGTACCACTATTTAAAAGTAAAAAGAAGGGTTGGCCAAGAATAAGACCCCAAGTTAAAAGAAACTACCTTTTAAAGGTGTGAAAATATTAGAGTATAATCAGAAGGGACCAACAATTCTTCCAAATCCTCTTAATATAAATCCAAGGATAAAAATAAAAGCCCCAAACAAAATTTTTTATGGAGGATTCAGGGAATACCAATAATTCATCAATCATCATAGAATCAACCTTAATTATTGTATAAGGTTCAAAGCTTTGACACTTGGGAGAATCTTCTACAAGAAAGGACACAGTATATTCATCATGAGGCAAGGAACTTATTGATGGGTTCTAAGAATTGATAGGGGAACCAAAAGCCAACATGTTGTCACAAAAAAGGAAAGAAGACCCAAAAAACAAAAGTCAATTCTGATAAGATTAATAAGTCAAAGCCTTGAGGCAAGATATTTGAATAATTGGACTTAAGAAACTAGGAGTATAGATTGGCTGTTATATAATTCAAATTTTAAATTTATGCATTTTAACTTTCCCAATAATTGAGAGTCTCATCAAGAGATGTAAGGAGGGCAAATATGATAGCAACACTATGATTTCCATTGTTAGATCACCAAGCAAACATGAATGTAATGAACAAAGACATGGCCTAATGAGAAGCATGCATAACTACAGAGGATGCTATAAATTAGGAGCACGGATTACTAAACGAAGCCACACAAAAACCTTTTAAAAAGCTTGTATTGCAACTTCCTTTATTTTTTTAAAGTTATTTATCAGTTTTATTTATCAATTTATTCACAACTTTCTTTATTATTTTCAATCCAATTTCTAGTCAAATTATATTCAGTTCCTCTCAAAGTATTTTTGTTATCAATTTTAGAGTTTGTACAATTCATTGCAATTGAATTTAATAGCCATTTCTATTTGCAAACTCTATGACCCTAATTTTATGCACCATTGGTACTTTTATTCCAAGCTTAACTTCATTTGCAAAAATTAGAGAAGCTCTCTTTTTAGACAATTGTGTCCTGTTTCTTCTTCCAACACATAAAATAGGGACCTAGAGTTTGTTTCCCAAAATCAATTTCATGATGAAGTTATATTGACTATCCAACCAGTTCTCTTTTAAAAAAGTTCACCAACAGTATCAAAAATGATTTTTAAGAAAAACTTTTCAAGGGAAACGACCGCATCTAAGTAGCAATGTTTTCTTTAGCAAGGGAGAAAGTAAAATATCCCAACTCTTAATAGAGTAATATAAGAGAAGAATGATAAGGAGGATAGTACATTAAGGTTTTTGCCATGCCCGTTTTAAAATGTCTCTGCTTTTTGCTTTCTTTTTTTTTAACTTCTATTTTCTTAAGAGATAGTTTAATTACAAGGCAACTCTCTTTATAATAAAAATTACACGATTCTTTCTTTAAACCAAAAAATAAATTACAACTAAATTTATTTTAATTAAAATTCCTTGAATATTTAAAAGACTAGGTCCAGGTATAAGCCTATCACATTTTTAAAAATTATATTTAGGACCGACGCTCGATTTTGAACATAAATGATGCTTCACTCTGAGCCCAAGCTTGGTCAAGCTCATGTTCAAACTTTCCATTTATGTCAAAATTTAGCCTGAATAGAATTATTCAAATCTGAGCTTGGATTTAGAGTCGACTAATTTTTCAAAGTTCTCATTTGAGCTCAACTAAATTCAAAAATATTTGGGCTTGAATTTAGGCCTAGGTCCCATTCATTTTTAATTTTTATATTTGGGCCAAGCCCAAGCGTCTTCAGAAGGTGGCAAGCCCAGTTGCTTCTCTTTTATTATCGAGTTTCATGGCAAGCACAATATACGACGGTCAGGCAGAGTAGCAATGTATCTACATTGAGTATATCATATTTTTGACTTTTTGACTCTTTGTGTAATAAGGAAAACATAAAAATAACATGCTCATCTGTCAAAAACTATTTTTAAAATGATTAAATTTTTCTTTTTAACAGGAATGTGAAAGAGCATCCTCTCTGTTTTACTTAATTTTTTTAAAAAAATTATAATTGTTATTTTAATTATAAAACTAATAACAAAAATCTAAAAATCATATGCAATTTTTTTAAAAACAAACTCGTGATTATAGAATCAAGAGGTTAATGGGCAAGTTATATGCCAAAAAGAAATAGTATTATTGTTGTCTAGGAAAATTATATGGTTGTTTATAATTTGTTGAGATAATGCCAATTAACTTATTTGCATAAAAAATATAATTTTCAATCTTATTAAAAATTTTATACAAAAAACATCTCAACTTATAAGATTTTTTTGGCATAAGTTGAAAAATTTTTTTGTATAAAATTTTTAATAAGACAAAAAAATATTTTTATATGAATAAGTTAAAATGAATTAAATTATAATTAAAAATATAATACTTATTATATAAAATATATTATATATAATAAGATATATATATATATATATATATATAATCATCAGAACGCATTCAGAAATTTTTTTTAATTTATTAGGTGAAATGTGGAAGCTACATATCCGCGTTTCTATTTAAAATATATATATATATATATATATCTCTCTCTCTCTCTCTCTCTCTCTTAAAAGTAAGTTTTCGTAGCTGATTATCCTGGTGCTACATTTCTCCTATTACACAAGGGAGATAAAAAGCCCATATCTTTTTATGCTGGCTAAAAGAAGAGTACAACCTTTCATTAGATATGTACATTTCCACTATCTTGTTTGATAAAAGCTGCCACGCGATGATTTATAGCGTTCTTAAAAGTATGCATCAACGGAAGGAAGTTGATGAACGAAGTATTCGTGCGTAATCAACAGTTATATGCCAGATTGCTCTGATTCTTCTTCTAGATGTCAAAACTTCTCAGACTGGCTTTTAAGATCGTCTGAATTCCACTTGGATCTGAACAACAACCTGAGGAAAATATGAATTCTGGTTGAGGATTAGAGAAATGGGGTCAAGGTCAAGGACGTGGAAGATAGATTTAGGGGTGGGGTTTGATTCATGGGTTTGTTGCAGAGAGACTTTCAGGCCAAGCTTTTCTCTGTCGTTGAATCAGATTGAAGAGCCCTGTTTGTCTCACGTGTACAGTTTTAAGGATAAATGAAAACAATAGTGGAAAGGAAGAGTTGATAAGTCCATTGACGGTGGGGAGGATGATTATCATGAAAGTTTGGTGATGGTATTGCCGGCGAGGTGAACTTTGGTGGCAAGCTAATGACAAAGAGGAAATAAAAAAAAAAAATTATAACAAAGGATCTCAGTGTTATAAAAAATTTAAAAAATTAAAATTACAATTAAAAATTATTATTATCATTAAATTTTAAAAGATTTTATTATTAATTTTTAAAAAATTATTATTGAAAATAAAAAAATTTAACATTTTCTTATATTTGATAATAAATCTTTTAAAATTGATAATAAAATCTTCTAAAAATTGATAATAGTAATGACTTTTAAAAATAATTTTAATTTTTAAAATTTTTTATTATAAATTTTATAACATTTAGATCTTTTATTATAATTTAAAAAAAAAAAACCCAGGGAGGGGAAGAGAGAGAGAACGAAGATTGACGACCGAAACAATTTGCGAAATGAAATGCCATAGTACTAGTTAACGGTGAATGGTTAACGGGAGTGGACAGAACGGCCATTTCAAAATAACAAAATTTGTTATGCCGCATTTGTTTCGGGGAATAATTTTTGTAGAATAAAAATGAGATTGGGAATAAAACTGGGTTTTAATAAAATAAAATTTCATGATTTATAATTATACTTAATATGATATGAAAAAAATAAGAATGTTATTCCAATGCATGAATAAAAAATAAAGTTAAATAAATGATTATAATATCTTTGATTAAAAAATATTAATTTTTACTTGTTTGATTTTTTTAAAAAATAGTCTTACATATCCTTAATAAAAAAAACAAAACATTCATCTAATTTTTTTTTAAATTTCTAAACAAATATTTTTTTAAATACTCCAAAAATTAATATTTTTATTTTTATTTTTTCAAGTTGTACATAAATGTTCTTTAAAATATCTTTAATTAAAAAAATTAATATATTTATTTTTTTTTTTTGAAATTTGTAAACAATAGCTGTTTTCAAATGATGGCATAAAATGCGAGAATGCCATCATTTTGGTCATTTAATTATTCATTTCTTAGAATGTTTGGCCATTACATCAATTTTTTCATGGAATGCCGATTTCAACAAGTATGAGAATGAGCATTCTAAAAGTATGGGAAAGGAATGCTTAACAATCTAACCAAGCACGCTTTTAGGTTGATTCTTTCTCCATTTTTAATTTTATATTGCCAAAGCCATCAAACCAGATGGGACCAATAGCAGACTCCTTGAGGGAAAGAAACAAAAGTTCCGAACATCAAAATGTAATAACAAATTAAGTTAAAAGGCTAAAATAAATCTTTTTTTTTTTTAACTAGATTTGACAGGAAATGCAAACCAACGAGGAAAAAAGGCAAAATCTTGTAAAAATTACCAAGGGGCATCAAAAGTAAAAAGTTCAAAATATATACTTGTTAAAAAGATTAAATTGTAACATTGACTCTTATATTTTCACTAAATTTTTTAATTAGTCTTTATCATTTAAAATTTTGTAATTTAATGTTTATATTTTAAAATTTTTAATTTAATCTCTATCAATTGCCGACAATGTCTAGTGATGGGGCCAATTTCATCCTATACTCTAAATATGCTTAATTGATGCCGACTCACCAAAGCCACGCATGTGAATATATATCATCTATTTTTATTTCTTTTGTTGGCATGAATCATGAATATTCAAGATATTAAGATAATACATGGTTAACCATGTAAACAAAATTTAATAGTACGCTCACGAATTTAGCAGCAAGGGGCATATTAAAAATTCTTTAAATTATAGGAACCTAATTACAAACTTTTAAATTATAAAGACATAATTAAAATTTTATTGAAACTATGGGACCCATAGAGTAATTTAACCAAAACTAAAATTAAAAATAACACAGAATGCAGTAGCAGCTCAGATGATTATTCCAACGTATGGCTATTGAAACTTTCAAAGCTTACATTCATCAAACACAAGGTGCTAAATTTAGGAAGAGCGCAGGGTCCAATTACTAAACTTTTGGCAATCCATCTATATGCTGCCTCTGTCAAATGAATACCATCCCAGCTAATGTACTTTGAAGGATCATCAGAAGCAATCACCCCCGGATCTCCACATGTTGCTGAAGCATTGTAATTGTATGGACCTCCACTTCCGCAACAAGCTTTGAGGCCTGTAAAACCTGTCATTCATTGCATAAAATTAAAACAAATCTTAGTATTATACTTCCATAAATTGTTGTAAATTAGAATCACCTTGTAGAGTCGTTGGTGCAGTGATGTATTCTTCAAGCGATATTGAAATAACATGGTCTAAAGATTGTGAAAGGATATTCTAGATTTAACTTCTTTTGAATTACTTATTGTTGAAATTGGATTCCATGTGACTAGGAAGTAGATGTTTAAATTTAGTCAATATATAGAAACATTTCCAGTTTCAAGAGATCTTTCATGTGATAAAAGTTTAGGGGGTCAACAGGTTGTTTATTACAGTTTCTAGGAAACTAGGAATTACCAGCAGTAATCAAACTAAACGTTGACCACCTCAACCAACCCTTTGCCACAATGACTAGAAATTGGCAGACAAAGGAAAAGTTTTCTTAAGTTTCTTTCTTGCACCAAACACGGAAAACTTTTCAAAAAAAAATTATTTTCTCTAGACCCTAAATATTACAATTAAAAAAGAAAGGGGGAAAACAAATCTCTAGTACTACTATAATGCTCTAAAGAAACCATAACAAGATGTAAGTGGAAAAGTTGAGAGGGATGAATATTACCAAAATTTGTGGGAGAATGATATAATGGCAAAGCAGCATTGTAATAATCAGCATAGATAATATTGGTATGGGGATGGAGCCCTCGAAGCAGATTTAGTTCAGCTTGGAGCCTTTCATTGTAGTATTCAGCAAACTTGTTTAACCACTTCAAGCAACCAGCTTCGTCATAGTCCTTCTTACCTTTGCTCTCATACATTGTTAAATAGAATGCATTGCATCCCATTGGCAAATTTCCAGGAACCATGAGCGTTTGAGCCCCTAGGTCAATCAACTCCTGCAAGTACAAATTAAATTGTGCTCATCCATGAAAAATTCTAAGACAGACTTGGTGTATATATGGGAATCTCCTAAAGTACTCTTATCTACTAAGATTGGAGAGAGATAGAGATACAGGGGTTGCCCCATCCCTCTTTCTCTATATCTCTCTTTAACTTGATGGGGTAAAGTATCTTAAGAGATCACAATCCGCATAAATCAATGACAAATGGACTTTTAGACATGTCAGGGGTGGATCTTAAATGTCCATATCCAATTAGTTTGCAGTAAGTGCACCAGGTACACAATCCCAAGATGTGAAAAATATGGCTTATATTTTTTGGCAAGCAGCAGTTCAGCACAATTAAATCGCAATTTAAAATTATGGCTGTGGCTCAAAAATGGAAATACCAACTGAAATCAGCAATTCTTGCATGGTATTTTAACAATCTTAATTTTGCTAGTTGAACTGTTTGCATAGCATTTCAAAAATCTTACACTTAGTGTTGAAGAGATTGCATTAATCACAGGGGCCACGTAAGTTTTAATCTCTGCCAGGCTCTTTCGTAAGGCAAAAGGATAATTAAAGTCGTTGCCTCCAATTTCTCCCACGAGAAATATTGACTTCCCAAAAACTTTCTTACAGCCTGCAAGATTAAAGATTAATTCAGATATAGGTTTCATTAAGCTTTCACCAAACAGATCATGGGAATTTTGAATATGTGAAACCTTCAATTTTCCTTTTCTTTCCTTTACAGAAGGGCATGTCCAGTACAGCTATTAGTGGATCAGTTTAAGAATCGATTTACAAACAATTTGTATACTAGTCATTAAACTTAATATAAGGAAATCTGCGAGACCATTAAAAATGAAATGCGTTTTATTTATTTGGTAGTATTTCTATCAGGTTTCAGAATTGAAAATCAAATTTTCTACAATTTTTCGACCAGACACACTCTTAATTAAATCTTAAGTCAACATGAAGTGGCCGTACTATCATTTGCTTAAGAATGAAGTTACTAAGAGTATATCTGAAATCTGGATAAAAGATACTAAGCTATAAAATATTAATATGTAAAATTTTCATATTTTTGTATGAAAATTAAAAGTTTATAAAAAATGTATTTGATATTTTATAAATGTTGGCAAAGTTAGTTGAATTGGGATTAATCTAATATATCTAATATTATATATATATATATATATAAGTTGTAAGAGAATAATGATTTTTCATTATTTATTATTGTTTGTGGGACAAATATAATCTTTTTTTTAATGTTTTATTCTCAAGGACTATAAAAATTTTATATTTGCGCGGCAGCATTCTACTTAGAAAAAAGAATAACTAGGAACTTACTTGAGGAAGAATTGCACAGAGAAGGCAATAATTCCTTGAACCAACCCAACTGAATTCTGAGAGAATCATTGGTGGGAACATTACGAATACCCTTTTCTTCAAAGAAACTTACATCCAACGCCGTTGCCCCTACAACTGCAAAATTCACTCCTTCTTCCGTGTTCCAATTTTTCACTCGACCATTCTTGATTCCCAGATATGGTTTCACCAATGGAATCCCTAGAGACTCAGCTGCACAACCCACAACCCAAGAACAATTTAACACAGTAACATAGAAAGACACAGCAACACAGGCATTTTTGCTAATTGGAAGAGGGAAATCGATGAAGCAAAACTGAAAACCCTAATTATAGTAATATTATATACAGATATAAGAAAAAGAAGGAATAAACCATATTTACAGTATCAGCAGTGGAAGGATAATCAACAGATTCAACTGCCATGCCCAAAATTTGAGCGTTACCGATAAAATCGATGATGAGACGGCCATCGGAGCACCTTCTGGTGGGGTGACCGAAGTAGGTTTCCCCGTTGGGTGGGAAGAAGCAATGAAACGACGGTGGTGGTTGGGAGCTGAAATATAAGTTTCCAGTATCAGCAAGGGAGTCACCGAAGCTGAAAATGGAAGTGTAGGGGCATCCTGTAGTGCTGGGAATGAATGATAATAACGCAGCTACATGTAGTGCTAGTGCTACAGTCCTTCGTTGTTCCAGAGACCTAAGTGAAGAAGATGAAGTAGAATGTGGCATTGGGAAACTTAGAAATATACAGGCCACAGCAGTTGGTGATCCGTTATTTAAATTGTTATATCGCAAAACTAATCTTTTTATTTTTGTTCAAAGTTGAGTAATTTTATAATTGTTGTATTACTTCACTAAACAAGCCAATGGTAGTAAGTAACCCGTTATTTATATTGCTTATTACCAAACTGAATTTTTTTTGGGGTCAAAGTTGTATAAATTTATAATTGTTATATTACCTTACTAAACAAGTCTATACTAGTAAGTAAATTATAATTGTTTTCCTGACCTACCGCGGGATTTTTCGAGTATACAATTAAATGGATAAAATTGGAATTCAATACAAACCTCAGTACAAGGTAGACAAATTTTATCGTCCAAAAATTAAAATAAATAAAATAAAATTCATATTCTCTAATCACTAAACTAAATTTGATTTAAAAATATAAGCAAAATTTTTATATTGTATAACAAACATAGTTTTTAAACACAAAAAATGTACAAATAAAAATAAATTTTAAAGATAAAAATAAAGAATAAAACTAAAAATATTTTAGTGGAATACTAGCCCATTTGTTTTTGGCGATTTTATTAACTTTATTTTTTTCTTAGAGTGTGTTAAAATATTTTGTTAATACCTTAAACCTCGTTTGAAAATTGAAATGCCACAACATTTGGTAGCCAAAGTGGAGCGCCTTTATCGGAAAGGGAGACACCACTTATTACTTCATCGAGATTTCTCACCGTTGGAGAAAGTTGGTGGACCCTATGATGATTTGTCAATTTTGCCCCTATCTCTCCTTTCCATACAAAGATAACGGCAAGAATTGGAAAAAATTATATTATTTCATTGCCTTTTAAACTGAGGTCATTTTTTACTTTTTAATTCCTATTCATTCCCATTCTTTCATTGTTTTTGGTCCACTAAATATATAAATTAAAAAAAATATTCTTTTTTTTTTTTTCATATTATACCAAACATCACTCATTCTATTCACATCATCAATTTCTTTCTAATTTTATTCCATTGCATTTCATGTACAAAGCGAAGCGTTTATTAGAAATATATTATTACTGTAAATATAATATTTAACTTTTTTAAAATTATTTTATTATATATTTATATTAATAGAATATGCTTATGTCGCACCCTAAAAACTAGAGTGCAATTGACATAATGTATGAGATAAATCCTGCTTTGTAAGCCTTATCTTTTAATGTAATTCTATCCCAATGCCCTAAAGTGTAGCCATTTGCATAAGAAGTTCTTAAGAAGTAATTCACATGAATAATTTTATGATTCCATTCAAAACCATCAAGTGATTCTTGGCTTCACCCATTTGTAGAAATTTCAAAAAATTCTCTCTTGAAATTTGGACCTTTTGAAATTTTTGCAACAAAAAATCAAAATAACTAATCAATAAGAGAGCTCTGCTCTCAATTTTATTCACTAAAGTGGATATAATGAGGAAGGGGATCCTACCTATGAGTAGTGTGAAATTACATCCATGATAAAAACATAAATGATTAATCAACAATTTAACAAAATTAGTTTCACCTATGCAATCGATGTGAGGCTAACCAAAATGCAAGTTGGCCCATTCTAAGGGCCCATTTGGTGCACAAAATTCTTAATGAAGTAATACGAAAGGGAATGCAAAGGTGAAATGTATTGCATTGTTTATATTTGGTATGATATTAAAGGAAATGGAATACCTTGTCAAAGGCATGTTTGAGAAAGATTGAAGGATAAAATGACAAAAATACCCCCATAAAAATAGAATTTATTTTGTTTTATTTATTATGAATGCCAAATCGGTGGGTGTTGAGCCTCTTTCTTCGTCAATATATATGGCCTCGATAGAGGAGGTAGAGATCATGCTCTATAGGGCTTTAAAGGTGCCAATCATGTTCCCACAAAGCCATTCATTGGTCTATGTGCAAGTTTTTATTTTTTTTAACAGGAGTTCACCATCTACTAATCATCATAGTCTTGGGGATTGGGGAGACATAATTAGGGCACAAATTGGTGAATAAGGAATATCGCAATCCATTGACCCTAATGAGAAATCAAGTTAAGTATGCATTATATCCATTCCATTGTCTTCCTCTCTGATTGATTTTAGGAACTCTTGCTAGTAGACAAACAATGTGTTCTGTTGGTGGCAATAAACTATAAAGACTCCCTTGCACTTGTATAAAGTTAGAGGTGTTGTTGCATAATCTTACTATGGTTATCTTTCTCTAGCATTTCATTTTCATTTTGCTTCCTTTTAGTCAAATATTGTATTTCTCATTGTAGAATCACGAAGGAAAAAATTTTGGTTAATGAACTAGTGCTTGAGGCCATGTTTTGCTTGTTACAATTCTTGGAGAAGAATGAACACATAAAATTGAATGTGTGGGGACTTGTAGTAAACATTAGAAAATAAAGATTATACAATATTTTCAAAAATGATGAAAATAGCATATGGAAGAAGGATCCCAAAATATGGAGAGGGGAAAGGAACGATTGCTACAAGCTTTTTATAGGCAAGAATGATGGATGGGTTTCATAAAATTTATGAACACAAGGGTAAAATGGTCTTTCTTTGATTTTGTCTCCAAAGCAATTCATTGTTGCACCCAACAATGGAAAATAATGGGAAGAGACAAATTTAGCCATGTATTCCCCAAGCTATCCATGTATGCCAACCATGCACTTTATTGTAGATGGAATACATTGTAGTTTAGAGATTTACTGAAAAACCAAATAGGTAGTAATGCATTAAGGAAGGCTTACAACTCTTGTATTTGAAATTCCTAATTAATAAGTAAGTAAATAACATTCCACAATATATTAAATCTATAATTAAGAAAAATGTAATAAATAATTCAATCATTTGTTGAAATATAATAATTTATCTCAAATCAAAAATCCATACCTTTTATTAGCTATACAATTATAAATGCCTAAACACAAAAGTATTAAACAAATTATTATTGCTACACAAATCATAGGTTAGTGAGAGATAATATTAATCATAAGATGGGTATGCAACCTTCAAAAGTAATTCAGATGTGATGTAATTCCAAAAACTTGTTTTATAAAACAATTCTGTTGGAAGGACCTCTTCATAATAGGATAGTTATCGTGGGCATAGAGGTCACGTGGGTAAGTAACCAATCCATCATAAACAAAAGGCCCATATAAAATCCATCATGAGTACTCAATTCACATAAAATAACATCATTTCGTTCCACGTATAATGGTTGTCACATAAGGTTAGCATTTGCTATACCCTTTGTTAGTTGGGTACTACTCAAGGTGCAACAATGGCTAAAAGAATTGCTATGTGCAACCATTGTTCTATATTTAATCTCTCTATAAAAACTTTTTTCATCGTATATGTAATCTCATGCTCAAGTCATATAAAAACATATCTCACAATTAACCATTGTAAAAATTTGTAAATAAAGTTGTTAGGATTTCTCCAATTGATTTTATACATGTGCCACCATTATAGAAAAGAAATTAGGAACCTCAATGTACTCAAAACACTTTTGGATAAAATAATCAATGCAATCAGAACTCTATGACTTTAGAAATCATGGTGTTTCATTTAGTATGCATGACAAAATAAAATGAGTGTGAAAAAATGAAACTTGTAGTGGCATGTCATTTTCTTACAACTCTAATGATGCTATAATATTCCTACCATCTTCCCCAACTATCACAAGATATAAAAGCTAGCTTCAAAGCATCTTAAAAGTACCCACAACATGGATATTATTACTATCTAGTCCATTAATTTACATAGATTATATTATCTTATTTAACTAGAGTCTTGTGGTTGATAATAATTTCCCCTAACTCTATGAATTGCTCCATTCCTAATTCGATGACTTGTAAACACATCAAGTGGCTTACCTTAGTTTCCACCTTAACTTTAACTCTTGAGATTTTTCTCAATTTAATTCTACTACCTCAAACAAGTCATTTTCCCAACATAAAGCATTACCCTTTATCACTCTTGCCCTTAAATAAATCTCCACTAATTCTAGTTCACATAGGTTCATAGTCTAAGGCATTACTTAAGTAAGCTAACTTATCCCCCACAAACTCTTAACCTTGTGTTATTAAGCACATTTCAATTCTTGGTAACAAGAGGATCAATTTAAATTTCTTTTAAATCTCAATCATGGTGAAAAGTATAAATTTTCCAAATTATTGATATCTAATATAATTCTTGAGGGTTCTTTATGAATTTAATCCTCTCCCATTAGCAAGGTAAGCTAATCCCATCAACCACATGCATCTTCAACACATAAAGCCTTTATTTTTCAATGTTTCTTATTATTAACACAAACTCTAATTCGAGGGTTTTCAAATCTAAGACTTTATAATTGAAATCGAGATTAGATCTTTCCATAAAGGGCTAGATGGAGGAAAGTGAAAGTGCAAAATCACACTTTAATGACTCAATTTGAAAACCTCTAAATTTTTGAGCTCCTCTACAACCAAGAATGGAAAAAGAGGGTTTCAACTACAGTAGAGCTCCAATTAAAAATAGAATGGGAGGAAAACTAGGAGGAACGTGGAGATCAAAGAAGGAAACTAACCCTCCACCAACACCCTTGTGCCATGGTTGAAAACAAATTAGAAAAAGATGGGAGAGAAGGAGATGGTGCTATAGCAACTCAAAGAGCTTCTCCAACCACCCAACTTGGTGGAGAAGGAGGAGTGATAGCGACTCAGGGTTAAGAATAATTATGCATGGCTAGAGGGATGAAGTGTAGCATTTTTGGATAAGAGGAAGAGAGTGTATAGTGATTGGAATGAGAAGGAGAAAAAAAAAAGAGAAAAAAATAAGAAAAAGAATAAGAAAAATAAAAGAGAAAGGAGAGAAAAAGATAGATTGGCATAAAATATTTTTTTTATTGGATCAAAATAAGGTACTAGGGCAATTGTTTATAGCTACGAACAATTAAACAAGAATCTCATATATTTTTTTCTTAAGGTCGATGAATTTTTTTCCCCTAAAAAAATTGAGAAACAAAAGTATCTCAATGAGTACATTATAGATACCAAAATTGCTTCTTAAAATAATTTCCAAACTTGAAGATTCCTCTAACATTAATTAGTCCTTATTTTTTCACCTTAATATAATTTGTTTTCTATTGATGAATATTATTATTATTTAATTCTACACCAAAATTCCTTAAATTTTAGGAGCTTAACTTAATTTAAAATTTCAAGGCATTACATCGTAGGAGCTCTCACCTTGTTCAAGTACTAAATTTGTTTATTCTTGTAGTAGTATTATTGTCATTTGTTTATTATTATATAATTTAATTCATTTTTATTTTAAATTGTAATTGAATTAAATTTAAAATTTTAGACCAATATTAATGGTTTAAAAAACTTTAAATGAAAGTAATAGTTAATTTTTCAATAATTACATGGGTCATGGGATTATATTAACCCATGTTTTTCTGACCCTCCGCAAGATTTTTCAAACATACATTTATATCATGTTTTTCTTGGCTAATATACATTTATATCACGTTTAATTGGTGATTGGGTTGATTAGATGGATCAATAATGATATGGATTAAACTGGAATCCACTAGATATCTCACAACAATACAACCATAAAATACTTAACAAATAGATACTTTATATCATTCGTTAAAGTTTGTTTATTATTTCAATAACCCCAATGCGTTATCATAAAAAAACTTGGAAAAATGTAAAATTCATGTCCATTTAACTCAATTTGATTTAAGAATAAATATGAAAAAAAGTTAATTTTATGAAAGAAATGTATTTTTTAAATATGAAAAAAATTACAAATAAAAATAAATTTCAAAGATAAAAATAGAGAATAAAATTAAAAATATTTTAGTGAATTACTAGCCTATTTGTGTTTGGCGTTTTTACTAACTTCATTTTTTTTTCCACTCAGCGTATGTTAAATATTTTGTGAATAACTCAACCATTAGAATATATTATTATTGTAGATGTAGTATTTAACTTTTTTAAAATCGTTTTTTTATATATGTTGGATCAAATGTATTTTATGTTTTAATGATGTCAAATATTTTGTAATTATTTAAAAATTAAAAAATATGACTGATGGGCTAAGGAAATTTGAGATAGAAAGGTTGTTTTGGAAAATCTGAAAAATCTATATTGGATCAAAAGGTGTAAAACGCAAAGTTGGGTTCATTGGGCAATACTTTATTAATTTGGGTCCATGATTTTCTATTTCTAGGAATATTGTTACAAGCCCAAAGGTAAACGAAGAGGAATACCCAAATCTGGATCCATATTGCTTTAATATCTTAACTTTCCATGCAGCCTCTTATCTATAATAAAAAAGCCATTAGGTCAAATGAAAAAAAAAAAAATGGACTACTAGGATAACGAACAAAAGGAAAGAAGGTGGATAAGCTATCTCTCACTTCATATAATAGAAGATAAAGAAAAAGATATTTTCTTTTTCTTATTTAGTTTCATAAAGAAAGGAAAGAAATTATATAAAAATTAGATATTAAATTACTATATTATTCTACATTTGATTAAATATATTTATTATGAATATAGTATATATCATGTCTATTCATTTATATTAATATAAGTATACATTTCATTTATCTTGATATTTATTTTTTATTATTTATTTATAATTACTTTTTATTTTGAAAAATGATTTTATATAATTTTATTTATGAATGGCATCATTAAACATGGAAAAGGCTCTTTTTTTCTAATTAAGAAAACAAAACAAAAACAACAAATGGACATATTATAGGCATGTTTGATTTTGTTTTAATTTTAATGTTTTTAAAACAAATATTTTTTAGAAAAAATTTTGTAAACAAAAAATTTTAAAAATTTGTTTGAGTCATTATTATAAAAAATTGCTATTTTTTATTTTTTCTAATTCTATAGAATAAAATTAACAAAATATCAAAAAATACTCTGATTTTTTGTTTTAAAAAACACAATTCTGTCTTTTGGTTTTACAAAATATTTTATTAAAAACACATTATTAAATAATTTTTTTTTTATTTTTTTTTCTTAAAAACAAAATTTATTTTAGAAACAAAAAATCAAACAGACCATATATTTTTCTCCTCTCTCCTTCTTTTCTTCTCTTTTCATCCATAGGTGGTAGGATTATGAATAGTACAACAGTGTATGTCCCATAGATTTCAATCTCTCCTACTTTTTTTTTTTTCTTTTTACACTACCAAACAAAGGAAATTCCTTTCCCTTCCTTACTTTTCTTTTCTTTCCTCCATCTTCCATCCCACCAAACAAAGCATGAGATATCTCTACCACACTCCTGGTTGTAGTACATTGCAACAGAAAAATTAGAGAAAGTAAACAAAGTAAAAAGGTTGACATTAGGGCTCTTAAGAAGAGAGATCGACTTAAGTTGAATAATGCTCTCAAGAGTGTCTACTTTATGAATCAACATTAATAAGGTGCTATTAATTTTGCATACAACCTCTTTCCAATTAAAGACCTTTTTAATATAGTGGCACATATCCAAACCAACCACTTTCCAATTATGAGGATAGAGAATATTTGGGAAACCATCATTTAGAACCTTGATAGAAAAGATGGCTTCCTATATTTCCTTGTCAAGCACAGGTTGAGTTAGATTAAGGATTTCTTCATCCATGACATGCGGAAAATTACTTTTAGTATTTAAGAAAGGATAATCATTACAATTATTAAGCTTTCTGAAATAGGAACTTCAAAATTCCAAGGTCTTTCTGCCATTTCCCTATTATCTCCTTTCAACATGATAATTTTATTCTTTCATTCTTTTTTAGTAATGCCCTTCAAGTGGTAATGCTAGGTATTGTGGTTCCCATCATTAATCCATCTGGTTCAGGCCAAAGAATCTCCTCTTGTTCTAAAATCAAATCAAGATCATGATGAAGTTTTTTTTTTTCCAAAGAGAAAAAGCTAGGTAGGGTCTAATGCTAAAGCTAATTTTCCACTAGATACCATTAAGTCTTACCAAGATTTACTTCTTCCTTCTCGTGATATTGCAAAAAACAATTTTATTCTAATCCTTCAAGTCACTAGCTAGTGATAAGAAGTTATCATATGGGTGAGAGAGCCCCCCTCCAATGTTGAGCAACAAAATTATGTAAGTTTTCATAAGTAAGCCCAGTCACCTCAAAGTGAACGAATTTATATCCAATGTCATTGTGACTCTTAGGGAGATAAAAGGAGTAAAGCGTGATGCTCGGGGTACCCTAATCTAGTCAATACTTTTATGAATGCTTCTTGAAAACAAATTAGCCAAAACTTATTGCAAAAACCCCTATTAAGTCTCTCAAAGACTCTCTGATAAGTAGGAATGACTGGTCTATGCCAAGTGTGGCCATACAATTAAACTTCAATAAGATTACAATCATTAATTATTTCCTAAAAAAGATTACCCTTCAATCAATAAAAAGTGCTCCCCTTATCTTTTCAAAAGCATTGTGAATATCATTAAAGTCATCCATCAAGAGCTACGACTTAAAATAGAGGTGGACATAGAACGAAGTCTTTCCCAAAGAATTCAATTGTTCTCCTCTCTAGGAGTAGCACACACTGCTGTAAAAACCTAATCTTCTTCCCCTTTATACTGAACAGACATGTGGCGGAATTAATGATTCTTCTCTAAAATTACTAACTTTATAGCACAACATTTCCAACCTACCTAGATATCACCTACCTAGCCCATACTTGGGACAATAGTAAACTCATCAAAACCTAAGTTATTAAAAATACCATGAGCCCTAAAGAGTCAATGCTAGTTTCCATGAGAACCAAAACATCAGTCTGCTTCAACCAAGTTAACATGGCCATACTTCTTTTGAAATTCTTAATACTTGCTCTCCTACAATTCCATGTCATAAAATGTTATTCCATATTCATAACATAGATGAATAAATTGAAGACCTAGTAATGAGCATTAATTAATGCTCATTACAACATCTGGAGGCTCTTGTTATGCATTTTCACAAATTGAAAGGAATCTGGATTATCCGAGCATAGGGCTGTACATGGGTAGGGTCGGGTCGGACACCTAATAAGCTCGATGCCCTGCCTGATTAAGATATCAGGCTTGTTTTTATGCCCATTGTCGGACCCGACCCGAACAAGCCTGATTTTTAAGCGGGTAAGGGCAGATTAAGGCCCCCAAACTTTTTTTTTTACTTTTTAATAAATTAATACTTGTAATATAAAAATATCTTTTTACAGACTCATAGGTATATATTTCAAAACAATAAACCTTTAGAATTCTTAAATTTTTATTAGTAATAAAAAAATAATATAGTATTATTAAATAAAATATAAGCATACTAGTATAATTAATCTTAAGTAAATATGTATATTTTCATTATTCAACAAAAGAAATATTAGGAAATATACACATCAATGATGAAAATAATTAAGAAACAAGAAAGATTTGCTTAGGTAATAAAAACTACAATATGTAAAGAGAATAAGATGAAATAAGAAATATATATATATATATATAAGATGGCAAGATGTTAATAATTAAAAAAAGTAACTATTATGGCAAGTTGGGCAAAACATACATTCGCCCGTGGCCCGACCCAAATTGATATAGTTTTGTTTAAAGTTTTGCCTATTTATATTTTTGGCATACTCGACCTGATTAGACTGGGTTAGGGCGGGCTCCTAGGGTGTATCAGGCCAATGAATACCCCTAGCCAAGCACATCAAAAAATCTTCCATGTGATTTAGGTCTGGAGGCCTCATGTTTTTAGGTCCGCATAATTGGCCCAAGGTGTGATGAGTAGCTCGTCGTGCCACCTTCAAAATAAAACTAAGTTGATAAAATATGTAGTTAATGGCACAAACTAGGTCATCTCCCTTGGAATTGGAGTTCAATCCCTAATTGAGTTTTCCAAATGTTAAAAGACTTTAAAATTTCTAAACTAAAGGGGTTTTGATTGAATTAAACTAACCTAAAACTAAATTGAATTAAAATTCCTAAATTCTACCTAATTGGGTGAATTATGGGTGAAAGATGGGCTTATAATTAGCTTTGGATTTGTCCCTTGGTATCCACTATCCTTATCCTAATCCAATTGTGATTAATTTTGGTCTAAGAGTTCCTAATCGTGTTCATAACAAATTATCTTAGGTAACCACTCAAGATTCAAGAGATTAACGATCTGATGTTGAATTGAGACCTCAATCCTACATTAAATTGTCAATTCTTGTCTTTAAGATCTTGAACACTCAATTTGATTGATTAACTAATTGATTACCCTCTGAATCATCATCCTAAATATTTAATTAACTAACTAAACATTAAGGAATCTTCAAATTAATCAATTAAGCACATAATTTCACTCATGTATTTTATCGAACACCTCCGAAGCACACATGGGAAATTAGATAATATTGAAATTAATCAAATCAATTGATCAACAAAAAAAAGTTCCTAATTAGTGTCTAACCAGCCACTAATTACAATTACACAAATTCCCTTAACCAAGACAATATATGAAAGAGAAAAAGTGTAGGAAAATAGAGAAATTCTTAGCCAAAATTCTATGTCTTCTCCATGGATTCAAGCTTCTCCAAGAGCTTCCTCCTAGCTAGCCTCAAGATGGATTAGAGCTTCATGGGATGTTGGATGAATGATGGAATGGAGTAAAGGATGAATGGAGTGGTGAATGAATGGTTGAAGGGATGGATGAATGCTCAAATGAATGAATGAATGGTTGTGTCTCTTGAATGGATTAATGAAGGCTAAATAAATAGGCAAGAGTTCCGAAATTATAGATGCGTGAATGTGCTGGAGAGACATGAATGAATCAAAGGCGGGAATGGAAGGATCCAATGAATGAAGGAGGCGTGAGTGAAGTGGATTCTGGATGATATACGCTACTGCCCAGTCCTTAGCTTCTTCTTTAATGATTCACGTGCTGCATTTTTCTTCTCCTTCATGTGTTAACTGCTGTGCTTCACTTATCAACTCACGTTTTCTCCTAATGCATCTTCATGTCGGCTTCACGTGTTAACTGCTTCATGTATATATAAGGTGGAGCTGCATGGATATGTGTATGAGAGTGGGTCCCGCTGGTTATTTTATTATATTCTACATGAATTCCTTCTACTGTTTCTGCAGCTCTTCATTTTATCCACGAATGCAGTTTGTTCTTTTCGTTCAGCTCGTTCCAGCTCATGCAGCAGCTTCTTCACGTTATTCATGAATCATGCAGCTCGTTCTTCTCATTTTCCTTCTTCCTCTCAAAGCACAAGACCCCATGGCTTCTTCTCTACTTGCTTTTTACATTGAAACTACAGCTTATGCAAGCTTCTTATCTCTTAAACCAGAAACTCGTGGCTCATTTTACTCCAGCGTCCTTTATGTATTTTGCTTGGCTTCTTCACGCTCTTTCCTCCACTTTGGCTGCTGTGTGAGTTAACGCGAAACTCCCTCTTTTAAATCTCCAACTCATGCATCCAGCCTAGCTCCCTTTCAGCATCACTTCTTCTACGTCTCACCCCTCTGCCCAGTCTAGCGTTTGTCTCTCGATGCAGTCCAGAAGATGAAAGAAGTAGCAGCCCTTGCTCGTGTTTCTCGCCTCAACTCCAGCCTACGTTGACCTCCATGCAGCTCTGTACCCATGGCTTCTTCTATTAAATTGAATCACGTGCTCAGCTGATTTTCTTCATGCTATGTACATGTTTCAGCTGGTGCTTCATTTATTCTATTTTATTTTTCCACGTGGCTGCTTGTTCCTTCCAGCTTGGTGCATGTGTTTTGCTTTGCTCTCAACTCCAGCTTGGTGCTTCATCTTACGTAAACTTCTCTTTCATTTGTTGTTCCCAATATTTTCCATGCAATCTTCTCTTCACACAAGCTGCCTCATTCTCCTTCCCCTCAAGCTTATTCTTTATACATTCTTCATTCCCATATTCTACCACTTCTTCTCCACGTTGCTTCCACTCTTATTTCCTCCAAACTGTACATATGAAGCCTTCATCTTTTCTTTAAATCAAATTCCATTCAATGCTCAATTTTGCATTGAAAATCTGCACAAAAAATAATGGAAAGAATGAAATAGAAATATCACAAAATTATTTAGAAGAATTTCATGCATTAAAACTCAATAAATTTGCCAATTAATTCATAAAGTGCATAAATGGCTAATGAAATCAATTTATATATAATTAAACCCTTAAGATCATATTCCATGATCAAAATGCCTAAGTTAACAGGATTAAAGTATATAAAAATCATGCTTATCCTGTGAGAAGCATTTTGAGAATATTATTATGTGTAATTTCCTCAAGGAACATCCTTATATTGTCACAGTATTTTGGCCTTTGATCATGGGTATCCTATTCATTAGCGCTGCTTGGTAACTCTACAACATTATGTTGTTTGTGAATGGGCTATGTTGACACGCTAAGGTGGCCCACATTTCACCCATTCCTAAGCTCATTAGAAACCGAATTAGAACCTACCAAAATCTGCCATTGAATGTTGTTCACGTGGCTTCGCTCCATGGTAACAAAATTAGTCTTCTTCTGAGATTCACTCCTTTTTTTTTCCTTTCACAGATAAATCAGTCTTATAATTTGAAGTCTAACCCACTAAATCTGATTTCCTATTTAGTCACCCATTTGAATTCTCACCTGTTAAGTCTTTGCCATTATCCTCAAATAATGGGTTAGCATGTCTTGATCCCAAAATAAGAAGTTGGCTAGATTGAGTATGTAACATCCTTTTCCTCTTTAGGAATTATTAGATAACATTAAGTTTTTTTCCACTTGCTTGATGTTCTACACAAATCACAAGTCTAAAATGCCGAAATCAAAAACACATGCCACATTATACAAATAGAACAAAGTAAAGGTATTTATCAATATTTAAGTAATTATTGAGCACACCATTTCCTAAATTTAATATGTTTTTTATTGGATTTTTATAGTATCCAAAACAACCAAACAACATAAATTGTGGGGTATTATGTAATGAAATTCATGAAAGATATCGTCATACACGGACAGTCAGTGATCCCAGATGCAGTATGTAATTCAATTCCTTTAAATGATTGGATGGTTTTCCTTACCTCTATGTTTTCTTCTATAATAAAATTTAATTATATGATGGTATCAGTTGTTAGTAATCTACTGTTACAAGTTGTATTTGGTGATATTAGTGTGTAATTTGTTACCAAAAGAGGGCTTAAGACCCATGAAATTTCAATTTTTAAGCCATTATGCTGCTGGAGTTTTTTTAATATAGAACTTGCTTTAAAAATATACTTCTAAAATTTGATTAAATTCTAGTCATCTAACTTCAAATCAATGTTATTTCATTTTGCAGTATTTCCCAGATGCATATTACAAAGAATTCTTTAATACTCAAATAGATGAATTTAGGGAAGAGTGATCTTAATACGTATTCTAATAGCATCTGTTGATTTAGTTAAAATTAACTTGTATTAGTTTCTACTGGTTTTATATTGTTTAGTAACATTTGATTATTGATTGTAATTGTTATTTGATTGATTTATAATAGTTCTTTTTGCTGGTCGTTTTGAGTTGGTGAATAATTGATGACTACCAAAATTGTAGAACAAAAATGAAATGAAGTGCTTAAACTGGATATAGAAAATGCAAAAAAGAAGAAGACAAAGTTGGCCACTCTACTTAGAACTATCAACAAAAGTCTTCTTTGTTGGTAGTTCTTAAATAACCACTAACAAAAGTCGAATTTTATTTGCTGTTATTTAAGAACTGCTAACAAAACCATAACTTTTGTTGGCAGTTAAATAAGAACCATTAACAAAAACCCACCTTTTATTAATGGTTATAACTGCCAACAAAAAACAATCTTTTGTTGGTGGTAATAAAAATAACCACTAACAAAAGTTAGACTTTTGTTGACAATTCTAGACCACCAACAAATTGTTGTCCCTCTTGTTGGCGGTTAAAAACCACGAATAAAAAGAAAAAATAACCACCAATAAAGCCTTTTTCCTAACATAGTGTAATATTTAGGAATAGTTAAAAAATAAATTATAGTTAAATAATGAAGATTTTTGTGAGATATAGATTTATAATGTATAAAGAAAATTTTCAAAAAGTTCTAGAAATTTTAGAAATTATTTATTATTTCTAGTAATTATAAACTAAGGTAAAAATTCAAAATAAATACTTGGAAATGCAATATAGAGAAAACCCCAAGGTTAAAAATAGACTAAAAATATAAGAAAAATATTTGGAGAATAAAAGTTTTTATGTGAAATTTTATGGTCAAAATACAATTATTAAAATTTTATTGCTAAAGTACAATTTTAACCTAGTCCAAAAAGTGATTTTTTTTCTAAAAAATGAACCTTGCAAAAATTACAAGTACGATGAGTTAGGAATTTTAATATACACCTTTCCATCATTAGTAACAATTTTTATACTTAATATTAAATAAATATAGATAAACTTTTATTTATCACAAGTGCAAGTCAATTAATTGACTTAGGAAGATTAGGAACGTGCAAGAAACATGAGAGATTTGCAAAAGATTCGAAGGGCCAAATTTTCAAACCCCTACCCCCTTATTTAAACCTTCCCTCATCTTATCTTCTTGAGACACCAAAATCATAATAGAAAGAGAGAATTGAAAGTGAAAGGACATAAATGTAGAAAGTGCATCAAAGAAGGAAAACATGTAAGTGTGCTTAGAAGAAAAAGTGAAAAAGAAGAAAAGGGTGTAGCTAAAATCAAGAAACCACCACCAAGTAAGAATCTTTATTTTATTGAGACTCTATACTAGTCATCTTCTTCCTCATCACCTTCTCTCTTTCTCTCTCTAAAGCTTTCATGCATCTATGGCGAAAACTTTGAGTGTGAAATGGTTAGATGATGCTTCTAACATGATTAAAAGCTTGTGACACACTAAACTAGCATAAGGACTTAATCTTCTTCATCCTCTCAAGCTCTCTCTCTCTCTCTCTTAGGCCTTTAAACTTTTAGGGTGAGAGTTGAGGAATACCAAAGATAGCCTTTAGCATCAAATATAGTCACTATGAGTTCCTTGTCATGTCATTTGGTTCAACAAATGCCCCAACCATTTTTGTAGATTATATGAATAGTATTTTTAGGCTGCAACTTGATTAGTTTATAGTAGCTTTTATTGATGATTGATATTTCAATATTGTTATATTTTATACTCCTCATATTTAGTTTTATTAATAATTCATAGTGGGTAATTTGATGACTTTGAGTTTATTTTATATTAAATAGACTAAATTTATATTAATAAACTTTAAATGCATTTGTATTATTTTTTTTCAACTGAGGCCCAATTATTTTTATTTGTATTTTATAGGTTAAAATATTTTTAAAAAGATTTGGATATTATCTTATTAAGCCACTAAAGGATTTGGATATTATCCTATTATTACTTCTAAATTAGTATGGGATTCATTTTAATTCTAACCATTGGATGTGGACAACTTATTGTAGCCCTTGGATCTTTCTTGATGAAGAAGCCAATGTCATCTATCTAAGGAGAAGACAACGTCACTAGAGAATACACACTTCATCTTCTTTACTTCTCATTCATGTTTTCTTCTTTTCATGGCTTTCTAATTTTCTTAGTGATCAATTTAGAGTTTAAACCTAATAGAGAACTTGAGTCTATAATTGTATAAAACTCTAATTTGGATTTTAAATTTCAAAAGTATTTCATTTTTGTTCTTTTTGTTTTCGTGTAATTATTATCATTCTGATTAGATGATTTTTGTTACATGAATTCTTATTCATTCGATCTATTAGAAAATATAATTTGATTCTATCAGTTAATTAATCAAATAAATTCGTTATAAACCACATTAGGATTCTGCATACGTCTCTGGTCAAGTGCGAAACAGTTTGGTTTCATGTTATTGATGGAAGCAAGGTTGCATTCTGATTAGTAATAAAAATTAATTAAAATCTTGAATGATAGTTTAGGAACATTAATAAAAAATAACTAGAGGTATTTTTAGTTGACAAGGATAGGAAAATATTATGAGAAGAATTATGGATTGGTTATGTATTATTCTGATTGAATTTCATTTTCGTTAATTGATTTATTATTTGGTTTAATTAGTGTGACTTTATATTCAAACACCCAATCATCATAATTCTAGTTTTGTGGTTCCTAAACTAATTGATTTGATTAATAGCTCCTTGGGATATGACCTGGTGGGCATTATACTATAAACCAGTGAAAATTCACTAATCTTATCTACTTCAACAACTGTAAGTGAACAGTATTTTCTTTACCAAGATTTTAGCACTATTGTTGGCAAGCCAACTAATCATAATCAATTAGAATAGGAAATTTCTTAGTTTTAATTTTGATTTTAACATTTATACTTAATGTTGGTGTTCAAGTTTTAGTGTTTTTCGGTGTTTTGTGACTATTCTGAGCAATACCAATGTTAAAGGTAACTAACTTCGATTGAATTGAAACTTGGTATATATGTTTTAAATGTTTTAAAGATTCAAAATTGCAACTTTATACAAGCTAACCTACTTTTTGGCCAAATTCTATCGTTTAGACCACTTTTTTAATTTTTAGCATATTTTCTTTGATTTTTTTCAATTTTTATAATTTTTTCAAACTTATTTTGATTTTTATTGGTAATTTTTGGGTGTTTTATTTTATTTTATTTTATTTTATTTTTGGTGTATAACAAGACCTTCTAATAGAGATTTAATTGAGTTTGATCCAAAAATTTATAAGAGTTTTCATAAGCAACTTAGCAATCATAAGATTCACAAAACTATAGTTACTGAGTTGGTTTCTGAGATAATAGATAACACAGGAAGTAATTATGAACTGAATTTAAATTTTGATTTTAATATGAAGTTGTAGATATGGTTGGGAATAATGATAGGACTTTCATAGAATTGGCTGCACCTGATGTTAATTACCAACCAATGTGTATCCAATATCTTGAACTTAATGCTACTTTTAGACTTAAATTTGGATTAATACATTTCTTTCTAAAGTTCCATAGTTTTGCAGGTGAGGATCCTTACAAACATTTCAAGGAGTTCCATGTGGTATGTTCCACCATGAAACTACAAGGAGTTTCAAAAGAACACATCAAGCTTAGAATGTTTTCCTTCTTATTGGATAGGGTGGCTAAAGATTGGCTTTATTATCTTCAACCCTAAGCTATCACTTCATGGAATGAATTGAAAAGGATATTTATGGTGAAATTCTTCCCCGCCTCAAAAACTACTGCCATCCGAAAAGAGATTAGTGGTATTAGATAGATGAATTAAGAAACAATGTATGAGTACTGGGAGAGGTTTAAGAAATTATGTATAAGTTGTCTTCACCATTAGATCAGTGACCAACTTTTAATTCAGTACTTTTATGAAGGCTTGTTGCCTATGAATAGAAGTATAATTGACGCAGCTATAAGAGGAGCATTGATAAACAAAACCCAAGCTACTGCTAGAGACCTCACTATGAATATGGCATAAAATACATAACAATTTGGTGCCAGAATAAATACACCAACTAGAGGTGTAAATGAAATCTAAGCCACTCATATGGATTAACAAAGAATAGAAAATAAACTTGAGGAGTTGGCTTCCATAGTCAGACAGCTAACATTAAGGCAAAGATAACCTCAACAACTTCTTGCATCTCTGGATGATATTTGTTTGTTAACCACACATGCCACATATCAATGTCCCCAGTTGTAAGATAATATAGAATCATGTGCTGGCATCTTCTCTAGTAGACCTTTACAGTAGCAACAGAATAGATATGACCCTTATGTAGCAATATATAATCTCGGATAGAGAGATCATCTGAATTTGAGATATACCAATGGGTCTAACTAACAACAACAACAACAAAAATTCAATGCTCCTAGCCCAAACAACCAATAGCCTATGAGACAACCCATGCAACAGATGAACAAGTTAGTTTAAAAGATATAGTGAAGCAGTTGATAACAAATACAGTCCAATTCTAGCAATGAATAGAGACAACAATCCAGAGTTTGGAGACCTCAATTGGCCAACTTGCAACAAATATCAATGAATTGAGAAGTCATGGTTTTGGCCAATTACCTTTACAGCCCGTGATCAACCCAAGAGGTAATGTCAGTGTAAAAACCTTGAAGAGCGGGAGGCAAGTAAATGGGCCAAACACACCTTAAACAGAGTCATTGTAAGAAAAAGAAAGTGACATAAAACAACAACCCCCTTTAATCCAAGGCAAAAACATCATAAAAAAGGGAGAGAATTCCACATACACTAGGCCCCTTCCATTCCCCTATAGAATTACACAATCCAAGAAAATCACAGAAGTTGAATTGGATAGGAAAATTATGGAGACATTTAGAAAAATGGAAGTAAATATCCCTCTCTTAGAAGTAATCAAATAGATTCCAAAATATGCAAAGTTTTTTAAGGAGTTGTGTATATATAAAAGGAAGTTGAAAGAGCATGAGAAAGTTAACATGGGGAGAAACATATGAGCTTTGATTCAAATAGCTATGCCTACTAAATGCATAAATCCTGGCACATTCACCATTCCTTACACAATAGGGAATATGCAGTTCAACAATACTATGTTAGATTTAAGAGCTTCCATTAATGTAATGCTTAAGTCTATGTATTCCTCTTTGCAAATTAGAGAATTGAAGCCTACGAGAGTAGTAATCCAGTTAGCAAATAAAAGCACACTCTACCCTATAGGAGTACTTGAAAACTTTCTAATAAGGGTAAAAGATCTAATTCTTCCTATTGATTTTTATGTTTTGAACATGGAGGATGATAATATACATGGACATGCACCACTAATTCTACGTAGACTATTTTTGAAAACTGCTAAAACAATAATTAATGTGTATGATGGTACTTTATCAATGGAATTTGGTGGTGATGTTATTCGTTTTAATATTTTTGATGCCATGAAATACTATTCAGAAGAGCACTCCATATTGCATGTAAATATGATACACATGTTAGTTGTTATGCTTGTGTGGATATGGATTCTGAACTTCTTGACATTGTTGAATTTATAGATACAATTTAATGTTTAAAATATTATGATGGGCTTAATAAATGCACTATATATTCTAAGATTGATACATTCTTGAATTTTGACTCTGCTTCTAGTTTTGCTTCTGATTTTGATCTTGATTCTGTCAATTTACTTGATCATGTTTCTTCTGTTAGGAAAACTAAACAAATAAAGGCTATTGTACATTTAAATTCATAAAGATTAGTACCTTTCATAAAATAACCACCACACTTGAACTCAAATCTTTACTCGAATATGCTTTCTTAAAAGAAAAAAATAAATTACCAATAATAATAGCAAATAACCTTCCACCTGATCATGAAATGAGGTTGTTAGAAATGTTGAAGGAAAAGAAAAAAGCAATAGGTTAGACATTGGTAGATATTCCAAGGATTAGCCCTTCCACGTGTATGCACAGAATTTTATTAGAGGAAGAAGCCAAACTAGTGAGGTAACCATAAAGAAGACTTAATCCCATGATCATAGATGTCATAAAGAAAGAGGTAAGTAAATTACGTTCAGCTGGTATTATTTATCTCAAATCTAATAGAAAATGGGTAAGTCCATTACAAATAGTCCTTAAGAAGACTAGTATCACAGTGGTGCCTAATGAGAAGAATGAGCTTATCCCTATAAAAGTTTAGAATAGTTAGAGAATTTGTATTAATTATAGAAAGTTGAATCAGGCCACTAGAAAGGACCATTCTCCTCTTCCTTTCATAGACCAGATATTAGAGAGATTGGCAAGCAATTATCATCATTGTTTTTTAGCTGATTTTTCTAGTTACTTTCAAATTCATATTGCACCAAAGCACTAGTAAAAGACTACATTCACCTACCTATTTGGTACCTTTGCATATAGGAGGATGCCGTTTGGACTTTGGAACACTCCATGTACATTCTAGTGGTGTATGGTGAGCATCTTTTTTTTTTTAACATTGCATGGAAGTATTTATGGATGACTTTATTGTTTATAGGACCTCCTTTAATGGCTGTTTGATGAGTTTGAAAATAGTTTTAGAAAGATGCATTGAGAAAAATCTAGTTTTAAATTTTGAAAAATGGCATTTTGTGATAGAGCAAGGAATTGTTTTAGGCCATGTGGTTTCTAAAAATGGCATTGAAGTTGATAGAGCTAAAGTATATGTAATTACTTCTTTACCTTACCCTACTTATGTGCAGGAAATATGTTTTTATCTTGGCCATGCAAGTTTGTACAGGTGATTCATTAAGGACTTTAGCAAGATTTCTCTACCATTATCTAGACTTCTTCAAAAGGATGTAGATTTTAATTTTAATGAGTCATGCATATTAGCATTTGAGGAGTTAAAGGGGAGGCTAACCACACCACCTATCATCCAACCTCCTAATTGGGAGTTTCCATTTGAATTGATGTGTGATGCATCCAAATTTGTTGTGGGTGTAATTTTTTTTCAAAGGATAAACAAGAAGTCTCATGTGATCTCTCATGCATCTTGCACCTTAGATGAAACTCGAGCTAATTATACAACCATTGAAAAGGATCTTTTAGTTGTTATTTTTTCTTTAGATAAGTTTTGTTCCTATTTTTTTGGTTCTAAAGTTATTGTTTATTCTGATTATGTAGTTTTAAAGTTCCTACTCAAGAAGTTTGATGTAAAATCAAGACTCATTAGGTGGATGCTACTCCTATAAGAATTTGACATAGAAATCAGAGATAAGAGTAGAGCAAAAAATCTTATGGCCAATTATTTGAGTAAAATACCTCACTCTTTAGATTCGTCTGCTATCAAGGATGGTTTTCCAAATGAGCAGTTGTACTCTTAACATGGCAAAGATCCTTGGTATGCAGATATGGTAAATTTCTTAGTTGCTTCTGAATTACCTACTTATTTTAAAAAATACCAAATTAATAAACTTAAGAGTGAGGTTAAATATTATGTTTAGGATGACTCTTACTTATGGTGTATGTGTAGTAACTAGATTATTAGAAGATGTATTCCTGAGAATGAGTTTACATCTATTTTGCATTTTTGTTATACACTTGCATGTGGTGGCCATTTTGGTCCTCAAAGTAATGTTAGGAAGGTTTTAGATTTTGGACTATTTTAGCCCACCTTGTTTAGGGATGCATATGCTTTTTGTAAGAACTATACACACAGTGCCAACAGATAGGTAATATTTCTCATAGGAATGAGGTGCCTTAATAATCATTATTATTCTGTGAGATATTTGATGTTTAAGGTATGAACTTCATATAACCATTTCCTATTCCTTTTGGTTTCATATATATACTTGTAGCTGTTGATTATATTTCAAAATGGGTGGAAGCAAAAGTCACCAGAATTGATGATTCTTTTGTGGTAGTGAACTTTGTTAGATCTCACATTTTTTGCAGGTTAGGTATACCTAAAGCAATCATTAGTGATTAAGGCCCTTACTTTTGTAACAGAAACATGCAAACCCTCCTTCACAAGTATGGTATGCTCCATAAAGTAGCCAACCCCTGCTGTGACGGCCCTAATTTTAGATCATTGTAATTAAGGTTAAATACACGATTAATAATCATAAATTTAGGTTAAAAGTCATTACGACCAATTACATTTAAAACATGCAGGGAAATTTGAACCTTAATATTATTAGAGTCATCAACCAAATAATTACATGCATTCATATACACAAGAGAAATAAACCCTCATTTATAAGCCTTTGATTCTATTACCCATTAATTCCAACTCACAAGAACCTTCCACCAATGTTTCTAAGTCATCCCTTGAGGTTACCATAGGAAAAACTAAGGTTTCTAAGTTAGAATGAGAGTTTAGGATCGTTAGCCAAGGTTAAATGTCCTTACACCGCAACCAATTACTCTCGGATTCACCCTTATATCTTTATAAATTTCACTACGGTGATAACCACAGTGAAGGAACCTCCTAGAACTTACCTCACTCGCTTCTCTCTATTGGGCACAGCCAATTCCCCCTTTTGCCGAGGCTAAGTATTTTTTGGAATGCCTGACACATTTTTACAAAAGTTCGTTGTGGCCAATTCCCATTTAGCCTCAGCAAATTACCCTCTGGATGACTTTCAGTTTGACCTCTCACATTTCGCCGTGGCTAATTCTACTTTTCACCGCGGAGAATTGCTCTCTAAACCTCTCCTTGGGCAACTTCGCCTCTATTGGTCATGGCTAAAGCTATCTTGGCCATGGTGAAATGCCTTCTAATCCTACAACTTCTAAAATATTATCTCATACTCTCCACTCTCCCTCCAATGACACCCCAAGACCCTATACCTTAATTTGTGGGGCTCCAATATCTTTCATTAGCATAATTTTCTCAACTAATCTCTCATTACTAGTTCAAGACTTAAGTGTTAATTTCTACTCCTCCAACTACACTATGTCAGCCAATTCATAGATTAATAATAGTAGAATTTCATAAGCTACCAACAATTATCATCCAAATATATATTTCATTAAAGATTTCATGCATCACTAATTTAGGTCTACATCCAATGTATCACATAATTACATTTCCCCAAATGGTAAGCCATATCATAGGTTCAGCAAAGTTCATAATAAACGTTATAAATTCATACAACCCATACTAGCTAAAATGAGGCCTAACTCCTCAATAGATACATTCTAAGTAATCAAAACACAAACACTTACACTTAGCAACATAATTACATGATGATGCTATACAAAAAGAATATAGAATTTAGCATCTATTCTAGTTAAACTAGTCTAAGTGTAGTCTTCCCCATAAATGATTAGAGCTCATGGATTTTCATCCACTTGCTTCCCTTTATACTTACCCCTAAAAGTATGATCCTATGAAACGGGGTGAGATACAAATCTCAGTAACCAAGGCAAATTCCATTTATATATTCTAGTTTAATTAACATATATGCATGATTTCATATAAGTATCAGAAAATATACCAGCCATATCAGTAAATGAAGCAATTAGGCTATTTATGATCACTATCCCATACTAGCAATCACAATACCACATGTTAAAGGCCAATAACTCCAAGAGAGGCCATCCACAACATCTACTCCTTAATGAGTACAACTAGGCTTAATGCATATGGGGTTTGATTACAACCCGATGCCCGATCAAAGTACATGCAAAGGTAGCAACCACACCACAGCTCCACTATGGACTCATAAGGTCCAATCACATATAACAAATAGCCAACCAATTTATTTAACATCAAAATCATAATCATGCAACAAACACAAAATTAAAACAGACATATGCATGAAATTAGCATGAACCTCAATTACCTCACTTGTAAACAAGTTGGGAAGCTAACAGAAGTACTAAAATCTTCTTATAATCACAATATCATAAGATTATCACTTTATATCAATCCATTGCTATCTCATTCATCATTTATGGTAATAACCCAATGCTCAAAGAATTAAATTACCAATAGTTACCTAAGAGGCACCTACCCAATCACCAAGAGCCTCTAATTTCGGGTTTTGCCTTCCTTTAGTTGATTTTGAGCTTAGAAGTGAGAAATGGTGAATTTCTTGCTTAAAACCCTAGCCTCCCTCTTAAAGTGCGAAAATGCCTCTTGTGTTTGTGTTTCAATAAAGTGCGGAGGGGCTGATGTATTTTTAGAATTTTAGTTGGGTTTAAGTTGGGTCATAGGTCGACACAAAGGTCTAATTCCAAGTGGGTTTCATATTTAAGCCTTGTTAAGCCAACTTTCATGTGTTGGGCTATGGAATTTTAATTGGGTTAGACCAAGTTTAAATAACTCAATTAATTTAGGTCTACACAAGGGTTATTGAGCCATTTATAAGAGCTTATGCAAGTTGGCTTTTAGGTCTCTAGTTCCTTAAATTGAATTGGGCCATCCCTTGATGCTCTCTCTTGGATCAAGTCTCACAATAAAAGATTAGATTTGCACCTAAAATCCTTGGGCCTCCAATAGTCTCTAACTATGGCCTATTTAATTTAATTTAGGCCTAGATGGGGTTTCTAGTCCAATTAAATCCCAAACTCATATTATTAATTTACTTCTCTCTAGATTTTCATTCACATAGTTTGTCCAATTATTCCTTAATAATTATTCTTAATTATGCTTAATCCATAATTAACATCTTAATTAATTTTGAGGTGTTACACCTACCATCTACAAATGAATGGTCAAGTAGAGGTTTCAAATAGAGAGATAAAATACATTCTGAAAAAAATAATATAACCTAACAAAAAGGATTAGAGTAAAAGATTGGATGATGCACTATGGCCTTAGCGTACCACCTACAAAACTCCTATAGGTATGTCACTCTATAGGTTAGTTTTTGGTAAAGCATATCACTTACTAGTTAAGGTTGAGTATAAAGCATATTGGATAGTAAAGAAGTGTAATATGGATCGCTCTCAAGCTGGTTCTTAAAGAAAATTGCAACTTCAAGAGCTTGAAATGATTTGGTTGGAAGCTTATGAAAACTCTAGAATTTACAATGAGAAAACTAAGGTCGTGCATGATAAGATGATTGAAAGAAAAGATCTTCATATTGGTGAAAGAGTTCTCCTCTACAATTCTAGCCTAAAGCTGATGTCCGATAAGTTACGTTCTAGATGGATTGGTCCATTTGTAGTTACTCATGTTTTTTCTTATGGTGCAGTTGAGATTATGAACGAGTCAACCGATAAGTACTTCACGATGATTAGGAAATAACTTAAAGATTTTTATGTGGGATTTCAAGAATAGACAGTGGAAGAGCTACATCTTTACAACACTTCATACACTTGAATATCTTTCTTTCCTCTTTTCCTTTCTTGTCTTCTCTTTAATTGGTAAATTAGATTGTTGTTACATTGAGAATAATGTAAATATTAAGTGTGCTGGAGGGAGAAATCATTCATTCTGCTCTCTTTTTTATTTGATCTTTTTTTTCGACATTTCCATTATGTTCATTTTTTTCTTGCAAATTTTCTTGTAAGTTGAAGCAATTTAAGTTTGGAAGTACTCCAACATGATTAGGAATCAATCTTGTTTCTCTAGAATTTAAGTAAATTGGTAATGAATTTGATTTTAATGAATTGTAAGTGATAGTTTTTAAACCCGTGAGGATTTTGAGCCTTCTATTGTTTCTTTCTTGTGAGAGCATTCGCCTATCATGATGTTCACTTTAGAACTTGTTTTGATTCTTAATTAAAACTACATTTGTACAAGCATTCATAAAGATGATTAAGGCATTCTTTCTTTTTCTCTTTTATTGTGGATAGAGCCAAATAACTATCACACCTATGTTTTATCCTTTGTTTTTGTTCTCCTTTTGATCTTTTTATGTTTTCTTTTTAATCCTTTAGCTAAAAAAGAAAAATTTCCCACCTTGTTTGGGATACTTTTAATTATTAAGAGCACTATATCTTTATAGGATAGATGGATATGTAGTGCAATTTTGCATCATTTTTTAGCTACTTAATTTGTTCTCTCTAAAGATATGTCAACAAAAATAGAAGCAATAAAAAAATCTTTATGAAAAAAGAAAAAAAAAAGAGAATGATGAAAATGAGAAAAGAAAATTACTTTGAATTTCATTGAAGATGTATTGGTTTATGGTAAATAAGACTTTAAGATGCACATTTATTCCATCTTATGTTATTTTTTTTTTATTGCTCTTGATGATTTTAAGTGTCCACTTTGTGTCTCTTGTCATGTCCTTAGTTCTTTTATTTACCATTTATTTAGTACCTTAGCCCCATTATAACCTTGAATAAAAGTCCATTTGATTTATATATTGCTTGTAACTTAATTAATGGAGATTGAGAAGATATAAAAGCCTATGGTAGTGATGTTGTGGAAGGTTGAATTTGAGATGAAGGCTTAACCTAAACACTTAAAAGGATTGAGAATAAACACATAACCAGTGAGGAGCTGCCATTCTAATTCTTTTTTTTTAATCAATTAGAATTGCCATGCTACTCATTCTTCCTTGATTAGCAAGAAAGATTACCTTTGACTGTTGAATATCTAAAAAGCTTGAATTGTGTTTAGCTTGGCAATTTTGCATTTTGGTTTTGTTTTCCTTTTTTTTTTTTTTGTATGTTTTGCCTAGGAGTGCAAAAGTCTAAATGTAATGGAATTTGATATTTCGATATTATTATATTTTATATTTCTCATATTTAGTCTTATTAATAATTCATAGTAGGTAATTTGATAACTTTGGATTTATTTTATATTAAATGGGCTAAATTTAGATTAATAGACTTTAAATGCATTTGTATTACATTTTTCCAACGAAGCCCGGCCCAATTATTTTTATTTGTGTTTTGGAAGTTAAAAGATTCCTAAAAGGATTTGGATATTCTCTTATTAAGCCATTAAAAGATTTGGATATTATCCTATCGTTACTTCTTTATTAGGATAGGATTCCTTTTAATTTTGACCATTGGATGTGCGCATCTTATTATAGCCCTTGGATCTTTCTTGGTGAAGAAGCCAATGTTATCCATCTAAGCAAGAGAAGATGTCACTAGAGAATACACACTCCATCTTCTCTACTTCTCATTCTTGTTTTCGTCTTTTCATGGCCTTCTAATTTTTATTGGTGATTAGTCCAGAATCTGAATCTAATAGTAAACTTGAGTCCATGATTTATAAAACCCTAGTTTGGATTTTAAATTTTAGAAGTATTTCATTTTTGTTCTCTTTGTTTTCATGTAATTAGTATCATTCTGGTTAGATAAATTTTTGTTGCATGAATTCTGATTTGTTTGATCTATTTGAGAACATAATTTGATTCTATCGATTGATTAATCAAATAAATTTATTATGAACCATGTTAGGATTTTACGTGCATCTCTGGTGAAGTATGAAATAGTTTGGTTTTGTGTTGTTGACGGAAGCGCGATTGCATTTTGATTAGCAATATGAACTAAGTAAAATCTTGAATGGTAGTTTAGAAACATTAATAAAATAAATAAATAGAGGATTAAAAATCAAATTAGAGATATTTTTAGGTAACAAGGATAGAAAAATATTAAAATAAGAATTCTGAATTGGTTACATATTATTCTGATTGAATTTCATTTTCCTTAATTGATTTACTATTCGATTTAATTAGTGTGATTTTATATTTGAACCCCTAATTATCATAATTTTAGTTTTGTGGTTCCTAAATTAATTGATTTGATTAACAGCTCCTTATGAGCCGACCTAGTGGGCATTATACTGCAAACCAGTGAAAATTTACTAATTTTGGCTAGTTCGATAATGGTGAGTGAACATTTTTTTTCTTTACCAATGATAAACTCATTTACTCCAAGAGTCCTAAAGTGCATGAAAGATATCTCAGGATAGTTCTTCAAACCTTGAAGAAACATTAATTGTATGCCACACTTAACAAGTGTCAGTTTTGGTTGAATGAGGTGAGATTCTAGGTTACGTGATTTTTGAACAAAACGTAACGATTGACCCTAGTAAGATAGAAGCTATGTTAAATTGGGAAATATCCAAGTCAATGACTAAGATCTATAGTTTCTTCAGTTCACTAAGCTATTATAGCAAGTTTATCAAAGGGTTTTCCAAATTAGTGATACCATTGATTAAGTTAACTAAAAAGGATCAACCTTTTATCTAAGACGATAAATGTGAAATTACCTTTTAGGAACTTAAATCTGGGTTGACCTCTACACCTCTTTTAGTAATACTTACCCTTAATGAGACCTTTACTATTTAAAGTGACGTATTTAATAAAGGTTTAGAGTATATTTTGATGCAACAAGATAAAGGGGTAGCTTATGCATCAAGGTAGTTTAGGCCCTATGAAGAGAATTACCTTACATGGCTTAAAATTAATCGTGGTTGTCTTTGCCTTCAAGACTTGAAGGCACTATTTATATGGCGTGAAGTTTAAGGCCTTTAGTGACTAGAAGAGACTTAAATTTTTATTTGAATAGAAAGAGTTGAACATAAGGCAACGAACGTAGATAAAGTTCTTTATAGACTATGATTTTGGTCTGAAGTATCATTTAAGAAAGGTGAATGTAGTCATCGATGCTTTGAGTAATGATGCTTCAAGAACAAAATTTGATTAAGGAATTAAGAGATATGAACTTGTCTATCCCTATACATACTAGTAGTCTTTTATTAAGCTAAAAATAGAGAGTGATCTTAGGAGGTGGATTGCAAATGCTTAGGCGTCTAATAAGTTTTTTAGTGGAATTAAAAAGCAAATAGCACAAGGTGACTCTAAAAAGTTTGACATTTCTAAGGATGGTTTAGTGAGATTTACAGGAAACATATGTATACCTAGAGATGAGCAGTTATGAGATATTATACTATTGAAAGCCCAAAAGAGTATATATACAATTCATTCAGGCACCATCAAGATGTACAAGAATCTTAAGAAGAGTTTTTGATGGCTTAGGATAAAATTGGACATAGCAATTGATGTTACAAAGTGTTGAGTTTGCCAAAAGGTAAAAATAGAGCATTAGAAGCCTACAGGATTGTTAATGCAAGATTATTAAAACTTTTGGACATCCTCGAGTGGAAATGAAATAGTATATCTATGGATTTTATGATAAGATTGCCTAGTACATCCTCAGGTTATGACTCCATTTAGGTGATTATGGATATACTAACAAAGTCTACTTGCTTTCTACCTATTAAAGCCACATATATTTTAGATAGATTGGTATAATTATATGTCCTTGAGATTGTGAGATTGCGTGATGTTTTGAATAATATTGTATTAGATAAAGATCCTAAGTTCACATCAAAATTATGGAGGTCTTTACTAGAGGCTTTGAGGACTAAGCTGAATTTTAAGAACACATATCACCTTAAGTTGATGGATAAACTAAGAGGAAAATTTACAATCTTGAGGATTTGTTGACAGCTAGTGTGTTAAAGCTTAAAGGAAACTCGGACATACACCTACCATTAGCTGACTTTGCATGTAATAATAGTTACTATTCCAACATTCAAATGGCACCTTTCAAGGCCTTCCATGGAAGGAAGTGTAGGCCCCCTTTATGTTAGGTAAAGTTTAGAGAGAGAAGTCTTATAGGCCCCCATATAGTGGATCAGACTACTTGTCAAATTGAGATTATTATAAAGAAATTGTAGACTACCTAATATAGGCAAGAGTTATGTAGATAAGAGTAGACCTTTAGACTTTGACGTAAGTAACCATATATTCCTTAAAGTTACTTTAGTGGCAAGCTTAAGGCACTCCTTGAAGTTGAAAAAGCTCAATTCTCATTATCTTAGGCATTTCCAAGTCATTGATCAAATTAGATTGGTAGCTTATAGAATTGCCTTACCTCCTAACTTGTTCAAAATACATGATGTGTTTCACATATCCCAATTGAAAAAATATCACTTAGACCCTTCACACATCATTGAGCATGAATCTATGCATCTGTAAGATAATATGTGTAACATCCAGTTTTCTGAAAATCCAAGAAAACGTAAAGAAACGCAAGAAACGTAACATATGGTTTCTCTGTCAACGTATGAAATTCACTGGATATGAAAGGAAGTCCTCCAAATAGAATAAATTGAGGTCTAATAAAATTAGAATAATATTCTAGATCGTAAATAATGATGAATCAAGGCCAGAGGTGCCCTAAAATTGGGGCTAAAATAGATGAAAAAAAAGAGATCAGAAAAAGGTCCCGAAGATCCTCCAAAGTTAAGTATGAATGAGCCAGGGACTAAAATACAAAGAAAAGTTATATGTTAGGGAAAATGTATAAATTGTCCTAAAGTTCAGAGAACCATAGTTTCACCTTCCATTCGTGGCTTTAAGCACGAATATCAAAAAATTGGCCAAGAATCTCAAAAATCCGTGACCCACAGTTAAACTCAATTTGATGAGAAGAGTCCAATGATACCAAGTTGTCCGGATGCCGAGCGGGATCTGGTCCGGGATCTTGTTATCCCGATCAGTAGTCATGAGCAAAATGGAAAAAAGAAGTTGTAAGAACTATAGAAATAAAAATAGTTAAAGGGCTAAGAAACTCTTAAGGAGTTTTAGGGACAGAATTACAATAAATGAAAAGTTTATAGCACAATCATAATACAGAACGGTAAAAATTACACCTATAGACCCGGGTATCCGATTGACACCAAAATTTATAAGGATTGAGGTTAAGGGCCCCTGACCCATGTTTGAAGCTTAATATGGTTAGAAAGTAGATGAAATAATGTTCATAAATTTTAGAAAGTTTAAAGGTATGTATTGTACCGTAAAACCTTAATTGGGTTCAAACACTCATTTTTAGACCGTTGTAAGGCCCAATAGTTGATTCTAAAGGCCCGATAAGAGACGAGAAGATATAATTAGGGTTTTAGAGAAGATGAAAGCCAAATATAAATATAGAATGAAAGGAAAAGAAGAAAAATATTTTAGTTATTTTAAAGAATTAACCATGGTTGAGTTAGAAACTAACTATGGTTGAGTTAAAAGTTGACCATGGTTGAGTTAAGAAATTAACCATGATTACTTTCCATAACTTAAGGGCTAAGGCAAGGCTTCCAAGTGTGTGGCCAAGGATTTTTGAAAGAAGATATTTAGTTATGAAATTAGAAAATCAAAAGAAAAAAGAATGGAAGGTTAGGATTTGATCTTGAAAAGGTTGATCCAAGGGTCCAAATTTAATATGACCATTTAACTTCATCCAAATTCATCTCCTTCACCTCCATTCCACCATTTTCATGCCACACACAAGGGAGGAGGAGATAAAAACGTGAAGAGAGAGAGGGAGGGAGAAAAAGTGAAAGATGAGTGAAACCAAGCAAAACTACCACCATTCTTCACCAAATTTCTTCATCTTCTCCATCCTCCAACCTTTTCCTCCAAAGGGCAGCTGCATATTCATCTTTTCTTCAAGGTGAAATGTTGCTCTAACTAGGAAGAGAAGGGATTTTAGTGTAAGAAAAGCAAAGGAAGCAAGGCTTAAGTTTAAAGAGTAAGTTTTCTCCATCTTATACTTGTAAATCACATGCTTTAAGCTAGTTTTGTTAAACCCTAGCTATGAGTTATTTTTGGACAGCATATGAATCATTAGGAATGGAATTTATATGTTGAATATGAAGGCCTTGAAATGAAGTTTATATGTTGAACATGAAGGCCATATGAGCTTAGTTATTGTTGTTATGTGCTGAAACTTTAGAAAATACAAAGATTATAATTTTTGGGAAAATACAAAGCATAGGGAGGTGCTGTCCGAATTTTACCAAAATTTTTATGGCGTTTTCTTGATGTCTTAAAGTCTTGTATACCAAATTTCAAGGCCTAAAACATAAAGGAAAAAGCTATGGAATTTTTAAAACCAAAGAAACGCACTCTGAGCCTAAAACAGAGCTAGATTATGTGATGACCAAAACGTGATGTTGGGGCTGGAATTTGATGATTTTATCCATTCCAATGGATTCAAAAGGGTGTTTTTAGCTAGGAATACCTATGGGAAAACCCCCAAAACTCATGGGACAAAATTCCTAAATTTTGGCCAAGAAAGGCATACTATTCGGCCATAGTGAATGGGAAGGGAAAGAGTTGGATTTTTTCAATTCCAATGGTCCCATAAAGTTTAAAAGGGGTCATCATATTTTAGAAGCTAAGGTTTATGTGTTGATTGTAATGAATTATCATTATGATTATAGGGTTTGATGTTATTTTGGGAACTCTAAAAGCAAATAAACCGAGTCCCAAGGATTGATGAGCAAAGTTTGCTAAGGTAGTAGTTTTCCTCTCTCTTTATTTAAGCTTGTATGTTTGTATAATGATGAGTGTTATGATATATCAAGTTGTCATTTATGCTATAAGATGAGACATGTATATTTAGATTGTGCTTGGCCTTGTATAAAATTCCTTGTATTGCTATGCAATATGTGGTATCTTGACTGGCATTATGTTATATACTTATATGCTTGCTTGTGAATGAGATTGGTTTACTACTACTGGGATTTCATAATCTCACCCTAAATATAACCCATGCTAGGTCCGAGTTCAAGCAAATAAAGAAGTAAAGAATGTGGAAACATAAATCGAGGACCTTACTTTTATGCACCACATTTTGTTATGTAATTAAATGTTTTAGATTATTGCGTGTATGAGTTATGTTATGATACTGTAAGGTACTCAGTTATGGAATGGAAAGCCATGTATATACCTAACCCTGAAGTAAAAAGAGTATGACTAGCGTGCATAAGATGCAAGAATGCATGTACTTATATAAAGACAAAATAATAATAATAATAATAATATGACCAATGAGGGGTAAAACTGCCTAGCTTGTCGTAGGGGCAACTTTATATGAATTTATATGCACCCTGTAACACCTTAACCTCTAGCTCATACCCATCATGCCCACATATTCATATACTCATGCTAAGCTTACGAGGGAGATGATTTCTCTACCTTGGTGCTCTTTCTCTAAGGCATATTGTATGGGTAGAGATCCACTTAGAAGTAACATGGACCGGTTGAGCTCTCTCTAGGCATCCTCATGCTCAATTGCACTATTGAGACTTATTTCAATCCCAACTATATGCTTTGAACTCATGGAAAGCAAAAAGGGATTGAAGACATGCATTTTCGTTCTTGGCAGATTTTGCTTCATTTTTGGGCTAAGTTTGGAAATTCATAACTAATTGCAGAAAAATCATAACTACATGATCTGGGTCATTCTAGAAATCTTGAGACGTCTACTTCATGCTAAAAATACTTATAAGTCTCAATATCTCACATACTCTGCGTTTGACATCAAAATAGTTTACTGGTCAGAGGGGACTTCTTTGCTATCACAGTTTACTGATATGGACTTTGAAAATGTCTAACTAATTCCAAAAAAATCCAATACTCATAAACTATATCTCTATGGAAATATGTGGATGTTAGCTAGAGGAAAAAAATATCTCCAGATCAGTTCACCAAGCCAATTTCCCGAAAACTGATGAAACAGTACTTCGGGTCTGGTTGGGTGTCTGATTCTGGGCAGGAACTTCGAAATTGGATAACTTACTCTCTAGACCTCTAAATGAGATTCTTCCAGTTCCTAAAAGTCACTGTGACCATCTAGTTTTTGTGTATAAAATTTCGTAGCCATTGGACTACGTTTGCCCCTCGGATGACACGTTTCTCAAACTGACCAAATGAACAGTGATTTCCAAAATTCGAATTTCTGATGTCAACTTTGAAAAATCATAGAAAATGCTATAGACCTCTAGATGACATGAACTCTAGCTTCCCAAAAAGCTCTAAATATAATCTAGCTACATGTCAAATCTCATAACAAGAAGAGGTCATATAGCTAATCTATGACATCATGTGCAAGAAGGCCCTTTCTTGGCCAAAAGTGGGGTTCATAGGGTCCAATCTTGGTTTTTCTACTTCTATGACTCTTTGAGCACATGAGAAAGCATCTCTAAGGGCCATCAATCATGGCTCAAGTGTCTAATAACTTAGATTGGAGAAACTCTCTATCCCATGCCCACTCATGCACCTATATGGCCTATGCTAATATTGAGCATTTCACATTCAAGACTTACTTTATCATTCAAAATATGCCTCACTCTCATTCATTCATCATTCATACATTAACTTACAAACATACATAGAGGCTACATCATATACATTCTTAATTTACAACACTTGTCTCATATACAATACATGTACAAGAAGCTCTTTACAAGTCTTTCTTAGCTTCCCTAGCCTCATGCTTGGTGGTGGTTCCCATCTCTAATCTCACTTGGTCCACCTGGCATGGTTGGATGGTGGAGAGGGAGGGTGAGATTCATGGAATCTCAGTAGTTCAACTCTCATTCAAATATACATAAATCGCATGCAACAAGTCTCATTATGCATGTGTGGCATGTTAGCATATAAAACCATGATAAAAACATTTAAAACATATGAATTGGCCATGCATAAGGAAAACATTCTCAAGATGTGAGTAGGCCACACATAACATTTAGAAGCTTGCTAAGTACTTGGATTAGCCTCACCCATTCCCTTGTGGCTTTTGGATTTGCCTTACCCATTCTTTAGAGGTCCTTAGACTCAACCCTTACTCTTTGGGAGTCAACCTCTCTTTTGGGAGACCTTTTACTCTTGTCTCAACCAACTTAAGGCTTGGCTCATCCTCACCTTGGCTATAGGGTTGTTGGCTTTTCCATTTCCTCAAGCAAACCAAAACAAGCATACAAATCATCATTTCAATTCATAACACATCATCATGCTAACACACACTTCTCATAGCTCATATCATTCATACACACAAGCAAGACAATGTAAACACACAATTATGCATGAGAGAAAGTGGAGAGAACTACCTTGTTAGCTATTCACTACTTGCTCTTTCAATTGTCCCCTCCCTTGTGGATTTCACTACCACTTCTAAATGGGAGAGCTTCTCTTGAGCCTAACCACACAAAAGCATGGAATTAATACCTTAATACATGATTCTTAAGCTAGGGATCACTTCTAATCAACTCTACTAAGCTTCTCAATCTAGGTCTCTTCCTCTCACTAGAGTCCATTAGCTATTTTTTTCTCTTCTCTCAAGCTCTCAACTCTTAAGAAGAGAAAGCAAGGAAGAGAGGGCTACATGACTTCTATCCTCCCTCAAGAGTGGTTTTCCATTCTCCCTCCTCTGAACCAAGCTCAAAACATGGTTACCTCTCTCAAGACCTAACTATTTTGGCAACCAAAACCGTAGAAAGAGAGGGTAAGGGGAGAAGAGTAACATACTAAGAGAAAAGCTATAGAAATCTTTACCTTTCTTGTTCTTCCTTCCTCTCCTAAGCTTCTCTCTCTCTCCTCCGCCTTTTTCTCTCTCTTAAAGTGAGCTTGAGTCGGTTAGAAGAAGAAAGAAGGAGTTGGGATGGTTTAAAAAGTCAAATTCTCTCTTTTTACGCTTTTCCGGACTAACTCTCGCTATAGCGAGCCATAACCCTCGCTACGGCGAGCTCGAATAAGTCCCAGACCTCTGCCTTCGCTATGGCGTTCGCTACGGCGAGCAACTCCCTGGATTTTGTATGGGGGTGCCCGAACTCGCTATAGCTAGAAACTTTCTCGCTATAGCTAGAAGGCAGTCTCGCTATAGCGAGCAGGTACATTCGCTATAGCTAGGCTGTAGCTAGCAGACTTAGAAAATTTTCAGCTTCCAAAAATTTTCAGCTTTTCTTTTCCTTTCTTTTTCTTTTCTCATTTCTTTTCTATTTTCTTTTTCTTTTCTTTTTCTTGGATGTTACACACCCTGCTAAGTAAGTATTTTTTCCGTGTAAAGAGCTTAGAGAGCTTGAAATAGAGCCCTGAATTAACCTCATACGATTTTTCTATAATTAAGTATGTATTTTCAAAGTTAGATAAGAATTTGGAAATGACCAAATGAATAGTGAAATTGTATGAGGAAGTTTTAAAATGAAAAATTTTTATCAGTTTAGGTTTCCGTTGACTTCTTTCAGAAATATATGAGATAATTGTAATAGGAAAAGAGTTATAAAATAAGGCATGACAACATGTCTTATGTGGTCAAGCCTAAGAGAATTGTGGATACAAAGATCAAACATTTATGCAATAAAGATATTTGAAAGTGGTATGGAAAGGGCTAAATCCTAGTGAAGTAATTCAGGAGACAAAAGAGCCCATGAGAAAGGATTGCCAAGCACTATTCAAGTAAGGTAATTAAATTATAGGGTCAAATTTTCAAAAAGTAAGGAAGAAATGTAACATCCCATAAATCATTTAATTAGAGTTATAAAAAAAGGGGATTTACTATGAAATTATAAAGGAAATTATTTTAATTTAAGAATTAATTAACTAACTTGGAAAAATTAGTAAATTGCTATAAAAAAATTATTAGAGATTATTTACCCTTAAGATTAAATTAAGTTAGAAATATTTTTTAATGTTGAGACTTTTTAGTTTTGATTTTGGACCTAAAACATTGCACTAACGGCTTAGATCTAATAAAAACATCTAAGCCCACTTTTCTTAGCCCAAAACATGACCTATTTCAGCCTTAAACAACATTTAGCTTCCTCATTGCATTCTTCCCAAACTTCATGCATGCAATAAAACACAAAAGCAAAAGAGGAGCACTACAAGTGACATTAAAAGCTTGTAATAAGGAGAAACAAGGAAAATTTAGCTCAAGTAACTTTATCCTTTTCATTTTTGTTGGATTAGTTTATGATATGGTTGCCATTTATGAAACTATAGAATTAGAAATTTAAAGATTCTGGAGTATTTTTTGTTTTTAAAAAACAGATGAAAAAAAGGTGAAGCCACGGTTTGGGATAAGAACTCCTCTTCTATTTATAGTTTCTTATCTTCCAAATCTTATCTTAAAGCTTGGGTTTGGTGTTTGACTTTGTGTATGTTAAAAATATGAAGACTAATTGGGAAAACTTAGAGCTTAGTGCTTGAATTGAGGGTTTGTGACCTTAGAAAGTTTGGTAAGGTGAGTTGCTTGATTTTATAGGATTTAATCTATTAAAGATATGAAATTCCTTATAGTGACTTGAGTGGTATTGCTTGTATATGAATGCTTTAAGCTTAGGTTGTCTTTTGACACATGTTGGTAGCTATCTAAAGAGCAAAAACCATTTTGCAAGGTAACTAGTGTTCAATTCTACTTACATTTATAGTAAAATCTTATTGATGACTAGCACATGCATACGTGTGGTTTGTGTGTATATCTGTTTGTCACTATAAATGAGTTTGATTGCTTTTACTTTTTGATTACTATAGACTATGAATCATGTTCTAGTAGATAGAGCTATGAATCATGTTCTAACTACTTGTGTAGCCATGAATAGTGCTCAGTTACAGGAATAGTTGTTGTGAACTTTCCCCTCTTGAGTTATTGGCCAGTGATTAAGTTGATACTTGATTGTTAGTATAGGATAATAATTGAGTTATAGTCAAATTTGCCCATTTGATTTGTGCATGCATTACTTAATCTATGATTTTTGTATGTAAAGTATCAAGGTTGAACACTCCATTTAAATGTGAATAGAATTTTATATTGGTTACTGGGATTTTATATCTCATCTCAGTGTAGGCTACACTTTTTAGGTCAAAGATCTAGAAGGGGCAAAGAGAAATTATCAAAAAGCTTACCTTAATGTTTTAGCTATTGCATAGACTTTTGTATTTTATCATTAAAAAATGTATGGTTGGTAATGTTAGATCTTATGTATATATACTTTTGTATAATTTACCATGATGCATCATTCCTTACCAAGTATAGGGTCTCTTATGCTTTGTATAGGTCATATTGTTGTTTAGCTTAGATGCTCTTTATATTCTTTTGTATATGGAGTCTTATAGTGTAATTATGGTTCCAATGTGAAATGGAATATAAATCACTTTTGGTTTTGCAATCTTACTTCTCCCTTAATTTTGGGTATTATCATTATAGATTTGTAACTTGTGGTTATATGTGGTTATCTCTAGAATGGTTCTTGTCTATTTAATAATGCTTTAGAGAATGTGATAATGTTTTAGAGAGTGAACTATGATATTGGTATATGGTGTAATCTAGATGGCTTAGGAAGCCACCAAGTAAAAATTTGATTTTTAAGATCTAGACATTGGTTATTTTGGTTTTAGGAGGTTTAGTAATTTGAAATATGTTTGGAAAATGTTGCTCTTGAAAAGTATGGTAGTTTACCTCCTTTGCAAATTTTAGAGTGCTAGTTCTAATACCACCACTCAATTAGGTGACGCTAGCAATTAACTAGCTATGTTCTAAAATACATGAGTTGCATTCTATGGACAACCAATCAACTATCGAGGTTGTCAAAAGAGTTATAAAGTCTATGATTAACCCATAGACCACCCTCTAGCAAGTAGTCAATTGAAAGCTGCTAAGTAGTCGATTATTTTCTTGAAGCAATTGACTAATTGTTACAGGACCAGCCACTTATATTTAGGTAAAATTCCCCCAAGCCTTTTACGGGCCACCAAAGGAGCTATGAAGGACTCCAGAGGACATTAGAGAGTAATAGAATGATATGCCTGCCTTGTAAATTGTGTAGAGAACTTATAAGTTTTAGTCAATTACAACCTAGAAATAGTTAACTAGAACTTGGTGCTCAACAAAAAAATAAACTAAGTTAATGTCATTCCTTAAGTATACAATTAAAATTTTAAATTTTCTCATTTTTCCATTGACGATGTAATAGAATAAGCTTCCACTAAAGGTTTATTTTAGTGACATTAATTGAACCTTTTTAGGTTTAGCTTATTTATTGAATATGGTGTTACATAGGTCCTCTTTTTAACCCTAATTTTTATGAGCTTTTCCAATCAAAAACCACTATTAAGTCTAGGCCATTGAGAGAAAGATCTAACCTATCATATATTAAATCTACCTTGCTACAATGGAAGAGTCAAGTAATTCTTATATATCAATTCTTCTTTAGTGTTCTAACATTTTAATGTATCAATCTATTTATATCATGCTATCTAATAAAATTTTGGTATGAATCTTACAGAATTTACATTGCAAAAATACATGATTAACTATTTTTGGAAATGAGTGGCAAAAAAGACAACAACGCTCAACAAATATATGGTAAGCATAAAGAAAGAAGGTGAATGGAAAGACATTTTGCAAAAGCATCCAAGCAAAAACTACAATCCAAATCAGAAGATGTAATTTCCATATGCAATGTTAGGCCTAAAATCCAAATGAAAAGAAAGAAACAAAGGCATTTGGTAGCAAGCAATAACCATCCGCTACAATATATTTACAAAAAATATTACCAATTCGTACTAATTTATCAACTTGCCCTATTACTAAAAAAGGCATTTTGGAGATGTGATGTACCAAAGTTAGAGATAAATTCATTAAAGCCTAAGTATTCCAAGCTCCACAATCATGCAGAATAAGGTTACCAGTAGTTCATAATGTGTAAGTGCACTTAATTACATCATCCCCTAAGGGTGGTTAGATAATAAAATATGACTATCATCTCCTACTTGCCATTAAAGATAATCACTTATAAGAGTAGATGTCTTAATTGTAACACCTAGTTTATTGAAAAAAGGTTAGGAATGTGGGATCTTCAAAGGAAGTCCCCTAAAGCAAGGGGAAAGCATCTAAATAAAATTAGAGTGATAATCTAGACCTCTAAAAATACAGATTTAAGATTTAAGTTACCCAAAAACCTGAGCTAAAATTTTAGAAATTTCGAAAAACTTACATGAGAAATTTTTTAAATGAAAATTTTGAGTTTGTTGGGATTCTTAAGCCTTGAAAACTATAAAAACCCCTAAAATAGTTGAAACCCCTTTAATGAGTGATTTCGGTAAAGAGGTGACCGAAACTTTAACCAAATAGTTTAGAATAGTTTTAAATCCGTTTTGAGTGAAATCAAAGCGATTTTATAAGTTTGAGGGTCTAAATATTATGATGGAAAAGACAGATTTCAAAAAGAAGTTGAATTGAATTTAAAAGGAAAAACCATAGTTTAGAGACTAAAATTAAAAATTAAAAAAGTGTGACAACTTTACTTTATGGCTCTTAAAACATGTTCAGCTCTTCTCCCACCTCTCCATCGACATTTTTCTGGTTTGGGTAGATTTAAAAAGAAAGGGTAGGATGCGCTCAAGAGAGAAGGGAAGAAAGCTTTTAAAATGGTAAGATTTTCTAGTTTTTTCATACTTTTTGCTTCTTTAAACTTGTTCCTCTCTTCCTCCTTTCTCTTTTTATGGTCTAATTGTTTGATATAGTGCTGGTTTATGGCTAAGGCAGTGGAGGGAGGAGAAGGTTTGAGAGAACTATTGGAAGTATAAGAAATAGCTCTTGAAAAGCTTGAAAATAAGGTATGATACATGATGTGGTTTTACTTCCTTTTACTTCTTCTTTTCCCATGAGTTTCGGCCAGATTTAGGGGTCTAGGTAAAAGGCTTAGCTTTGATTTAAACATGCTATGGAAAGAGGTTTTAAAGTTGAAGGAACCTAAAGGAAGCAATAGAATGTAAAAAGAACCAAGAAACAACAAGTTTTAGCATTTAGGGATTTTGATATACCTATGAAAATCTAAAATTTCCTAAGGGTCCTATGACTTATGTAAGAGTATGAATTAGGTCCCAAGGTATTTGGGAAGCTTCACAATTGCAAAAGAAAAAAACAAAACAAAACTCCATCAGCTCCCTAATAAAGTATTATCTCAGCCAAGAAGCTTTTTATGCACCTAGGTAGAGTTTCTTTTCATTTTAAAGGTATAAGAGGCTTAGATATGAATTATAAATGCTAAAAAAATTAATGAATTGAATTTAGGAAGCTTGGTTTGAGAGATGGTAATTTTAGGTCCTATTTAGACATAAAGAGGCAACCTAGAGTTTGTCTTCTTAAATAGAGTTTATGATGGCTTCAATGAGTTTATATGAAGCCGTATGGTCTAGTGTAATATCTAGTTTTCGTTAAACGACAGAAATGGATGTGTTTTCAAAGTAAGTATCTTGAAATGAATTAGTTAAGACCCAAAAAATTTAAGTAGCATTCTAGACTCCAAATGAGAATCTTAAGCTCAGATAAAAAGAAAAATAGAGGTAGAATGAAAAAATGAAATTGAACGAAAAACTTATGAAACTTAATGGTATTTTCATAATTTTGAGAAATTTTTGGAATTCACATAGGAATGTTTTTTAAATAAAAATTTTGAGTTCTGTGGGGTTCTCAGAGGCCCTGAAAACTATAGGAAGCCTCGAAACAGTTAAAATCCCTCTGGTGGACATTTTCCAACGATAGTGAACTCGAACTTTGATAGATTTGTTCGAGGAGGTTTTAGCTCTTATTTGATTTATTCCAAAGGCACTTTACTAAATTAGGAACCTAAATTTCATAATGGAAAAAATTGTTTTCAAAAAAGAGCTAAAATGAACTAGAAACGAAAATGCCAAAATGGAAGGGTAAAATTGAAATTTTTGAAAAGTCTTTCTTACTCTCACGTATATATATAGGGCACCCCACCTCCTCACTCATTTAGAGACAATTGTTTCTACCCTAAACTAGAAGAGAGAGCTAGGGTTTGAGGCACACTAAAAGGAGAAAAAGAGAGGGAGAAATACAAGGTAGAAAAGTATAGAATTTCTTAGTTTTTTCATGCTTTCTCTTTAGCAAACCTCTTCTCCTCCATTTCCTTTTCTTTCCTATGGTTATATTGAAGTTTATAGATTTATTTTAAGGGAAGAATGGAGGAAAAAATTCGGATTTGAAGAGAGGAGACTAAAGAAAGGAAGATTCAAGCAAGAAAACAAGGTAAATCTTCCATCCCATGGTAGTCACTCCTCCTCCCTCTTCTTCCTTGGTTCACCCCACATGAGAAGCTACAAGAGGGCTTGGATTTTGGGTAGAACCAAGGGTGAATTTTAGAAAAAGAAGTGTGAAGAATAAAAATATGCAAAGGGAATTAACAAAAAATATGGAAATTCAAGATAGCAAATCTAGAGTTTCAAGTGTTCCTTGTAAAATCTGATTTGATACCTTAATTCTTAGGCCTAAATAAGTGTTTGAATGAGCTCCTAAGATCCCTAGAAGTCTCCCCATATACATCTTCCATGTAGAAAACAAAGCAAAGTCCATTTATGCCTAAATGCTTCTTAATCTTGGCCTAAAGGGGATGAGATACCTAGGGAGAGTTTTAAATTCTTTCAAGCCCATTTTTGAGTCATATATGATGAATGAAAATGAGGGGAAATCTTGAAAAAAATATAGGAGGCCTAGAGAATGAATTGGCATCTTAGGTTCCATAATATGATATAAAGAAGTAACATGTAGTTAGGCTCTTTGTTTTAATTGTATGATAACTCCAAGGGATTTAAAATGAGTTAATAATTATAAATGAAATGAAAGAATGAAGGATAGAACTCACTTGATAGGAGTTGCTTCATTAGGTGCATTCTTGGAACCATAAAGGGCTTAATAGACCAAGTTAGAGTTTAAGGAAGATGTGTAGCCTTAGAATTGATTCCATGAACCTAATTGGCTTCCATAAATTGTGTTTAGGCCAAGAAAAACTTATCCCACACCTTTGTATGTGTGAGGCCAAGGAAGGGAGAGCAAATTTAAGGAGAAAAGCATGTAGTTGCACCAAAGGTAGCTCAATCCTCCTTCTCTCATGCATGAATATAGGCTTGACTTGTCTTTGAATGTGTGTATGTGTGTTTTAAGCTATAAAAAGTATTCTAGCATGAGCTTTTATTCTATGGTGCCATGATGTTGCATTAGGATTCCAAATGATGTCTAATATGTGTGCTTGGGTTTGTTTGAGTGTGATGAAACTAAGAACCCTTAGCCATGGTGAGGATGAGCTAAGAACCCTTAAAATTAGTTGAGATAAAATAAAGAGTCTCCCAAAAGTGAGGTTGACTCCTAAAAGTAAGGTTGAGTCAAAAACCTCTTAAAGAAATGAGTGAAGCAAGTCCAAAATCTATAAGTGAATGGGTGAGGCTAATCCACTTACTTTGCAAGCCTATGTATGCTATGTATGACTTGTTTAAATGCCAAGGATGTTTCTTGAATGCTCACACATTTTAATATGTTCATTCATGGATTTTCAAGACTTGTTTTGCATCTTTATGTGTGATTGAAAGGGAGATGAGCTATTGGGATTATTTGAATCTCATTCTCTCATCTCTAATGTTCTAACATGCTAGATGGACCAAGTAAACAAGGTAATGGGGGCCAACAACTTAAAAGATAAGAGATTGACAATAACTTGTACAAATTTTGCTCCTTTATGGCTATATGAATGGCAATTGTTATAATCTATTATTGTATATGTCCTATGATGTTATGAACATATATAATTACGCTAATGTATCACGTACAAATGAGATTTAAGATTATATGTATGGAAATGTGCATTGTGGACATGAAATGGTAAGACTAGCATTATGGAAATGTGTATATGGCATGGGGTGAGAGTGTGAGTTTCCAAATTCTGGGTTTATGCACCTTTGAGACAAGTTTAGAATGTTATTTTGGTGCAATTCCACATGCTCAAGTGGCCACACAAGCTTGAGAAGCAAAATTGGACATTTTGATGTTAGTAGAGACCACAAAAATGATATATGAGCTCACATGGTTCACGAGACACCAAATGAAAATTTCATCCCCTACGCAATGCAAAAATATCCATTATTTTAATGCCATTTTCTTGCCTCCTTTGTAAGATACATGGTTTAAGGTATGAGAATAGCATAAGACAAGCTAGAAATTTATGGTGTTACATTTAGAAAAAATGAAAATTGGGAGCCAAGAGCATGATTTCAAGTGGTTGCATTATTGTGTCATATATGGACCATATGAGTGATTTAAAACCAAGTGAGCTAGCATAGATGTTGTATGAAGTTAGAATTGGTTGCAAGGATTGATTTAAGTCTAATTTGATGTGTCTAGGCCAAGACAATCAAGAACCCTCCCGTTGTGTGTGTTTGGCCGAGAAGAACAAGTGAAGTACAAAAGGGAAAGCTTGTGTTTCATAGTCTAAGATAGCTCTATAACTTTTCTCACGTGCATTTCTTGATTTGTTGCTTGTCTTAGATTGCTTGTGTGTGTGTTTGAACTATGTGAATCGTTTATAGCCATTGATTTAGTTTCTTAATTACCATGATGTGCTTTTGAACTTATTTAAAAGATATAATGGATTGAGTGGATTTGGTAAAGCTAAAAGTCCCTTAAAATGAGTGAGGAGGAGCCAAAAATCTTTAAGAATGGATGAGACAAGGCTAAAAAGTCTCAAGAAAGAGTGAAGCCAAGTCAAAAACCCATAGAAGTGGGTGAAGCAAATCCAAAAGTCCCCAAAGAGCTAGGTGAGGCTGAACTAACAACCTTTAAAGCCTATGTTTGACTTGTATGAATTTGTGTAACATGAAAAAATGGCTATATATTTTTTCTAGGAAGTTTTATGGAATGCTTGCATTCCTAAACTTAAAAATGCATCATATATGTATGTTTGAAAGGGTAAAAAAATTATTGAATTCTTTGAATCTCACTCTTTCCCCCACATGTCTATTTTTGTCTAGGTGAAGCCCAAGGACCAAGTGGAAGGAGCCATATACCTTGAAGAGGGACATTGTGGCAATAAGATAGGAAATTTTTTAAAATGATATCAAGAATTGTATGTAAATGATGTATAGGTGATGTAAATAGTTAAACATATGTAAAAACATGTATTTATTATGAATGAAAGGATTTTAGAGCCATATGTGCTGGTATGTATGATTTTGACATTCAAATGCCTAGATGGGCTCTTGTGGTCTTGTGTATGAGCTCAAGTTGGGAAGTGATTTTGAGATGTAAGATGTTTTGGACCACTTGGGCAGCCTTTGTATGTTATTTTTATCCTTTTGGACATGCCCAAGTAATTGTGGTATGAGTAGGAGAGCAAATAGATCAACTTAACCCCTTATAGGTGCCATTAAACCCTTTTTTTGCTACCTAAACCCCAAACTGACCAAATGAAAGATTTTGAGCATAAAATTTGGCATGAATATAAGTTTCATCTAGAGCTTTTTGCTAAGTTAAAAATCACTTTTTTTGGAGCTTTAGAAAATTAATTATGAATTTTTAAGATTAAAAAAATTCTATAAATTTGGCATGTGTACTGTTCATATAGTTGATTTGCTTTTCTATATCATTCATGGGCCAAATAATGCTTATGAAATTTTGTAGGCATAAACTAGACCCCATAAAATTTTTATAAAAATTGAGAGCACCTCATTTAGAGCTCTGTAGAGAGAAAACAAAATTTTTAAAATTTATGGTCAATATCAGGATGAAATAGACACCTCTAATACTGTTTTATTATTTTTCATGATTCAAATGGTGTTTTCTTGGTTTGAAACTATTTTTAGTAACATCTAGATCTTTCCAAAAAGCTATCATGTACTTGATTTTGATTTTTCTAAAATTAATTATAATTTTTCAAAATTCATATCAGAAAACTGTCATGGCAACTCGAGAGCAAAAAATGGAATTTTGTGTAAAATAGTTCTCAATCCATGTTATAAGCCTCCAATTGTGTTATTTCTGATATATTTGAGTATGTTATGGATGGAGAAGAATTTAACTAAGTAAAAATGATTCTCATAGACATTTATGCATTGGTTTGGTTCCCAATATCCAATAAATCCACTACCAAAGTTGTAAACTTTAATGCCTTTGTATGTTATATGCTAGTTGTGCCATGAGTAGAAATTTGAAGAGTCATGGTATTACACTAATTCCCTTCCACAACCAACCTATAGTAGAATGATTATTTAATAATACAAAATGACGGTCTTTATAGTATTTAGGCCTTACAACACAAAGAAAAAGAAAATGAGAATCAAATATAATTAATCTCTAAACATATTTAGTTAATAAAACTTACAATTTTTAAGAAATATAAGTATAACATTGCCTATTACATTCTCAAAATGGTGCTAGGTTGTCAAGAAATATCCCAACCCTTACCAACTTTATTAGGAAACTAATCAACTATGGACATAATTCCTTCTTGTTATTCATTATATGTGTGTGTGTGTATATATAAAAATATTTTCACTCTCATCATGCATTAAAATAAGTACTTGTTTTTATTGGCCATGTTTTATTTTCTCCTCCCATTTTCTACCGTCCTGTCTGGGACCCTTATAGGTATTGTTTTCTTGTAAATTACAACTAATATGCAATCATTAGAATGATGGTTAACAAAGGATCATCTGGACATTTCTTTTGTTAACCATTGCTTATGATTAATATTAAGCAGGAGAAACAATATTTTACTACCTCGAATTAAATTAAGTTTGGCTTCATAATTAATACATAAATTTTAAAACATAACTTAGACTTAAAAATTAAATAAAAAAAATGTTAAATTCCAATTAAAATTAGTGACAAAAAGTTGACAATAATACTTGACATTTAAACTAGCAAAAAATTGCTTTTTGTTTTAAAAATTAACTACATTTTAGTGTTTTTCAATTTTGTCCAAAACTCAAGCATGTTTTGTTAGATTTTGAAATTAATATACTAATTTTGTAATTAGGTCAAATATAATTAGTTTCTCTATTAATTATCTGGCAGCAGACCCAAAAAACAAACAAAAAAACACACACACACACACACACATCGAATTTAGCGTATGGTTCATTTTCACTGTTCATAAGCAATGACAAGATGAAGTCCTTCTGAAACACCAAGCACAGTTGGCTAGTTAAACTTTATTTCTCAATTATGGTACATTTCTGCTGAATTTATCCACCAACTGGAATCCAGATCCAATACATCAACATATTAAATGTTACAGAATCAGGGGTGTTCTAAAATGAGCTTCCTATTGAGGATTTGGAGGACGACTGTTAGCAGCAGCCACACGAGAGCCCCACTCTAGCAACTCTTTGCTGGTGTCATCCTTGTGTACAAAAACTTCTATAAAACACAGTGAATCTTTCTGCGGTCCGGTAGCCGCTGCGATTGCTTCGACCAGGTCATCCTCTGTACGCACCTACACCCGCAGAGAAAGAAAGAATAATGAAGTAGTCAATGCTAGAAAAAGAAATGAGGAAGACATTTCATTACAAAGACTTTATATAAAAAGGTTACAGACTCAAGTGAGAGATGAACTATCCTTTGCTCGAGAAAAGCATGAAAACTCCACAAATGCAGGAATTGGGGGCTATTTATAGCCTTAGATAAGCTAACAAAATGCTTAACAAACTACCCAAGTCAGCACGCTGATTAGGGATGGCAAAACTTCAATAAATTCGAGGATAAGTACTTAGGAATCTTTTTTCCGCAAGGACGGGTAGAAACACGGGAGAAAATTCCCTCGAAAGTAGTTTGGGAATAGGGACAAGAATCACATCCCCCAACCTGTGAAGTTACTGTCCCTATCAAATTATAAAAGCATCTTTCACATTTATCTATAAATGCATTCATTTTAAAGATTTTCTTTAATCATTTCTCTTATATTAATATATATTTTAATTTAAAATATAAAAAGAAATCCTATAAGTCTTCTCATATTAGAATTTAGAAGATCTCATCTCAAATTAGAAACTGTTCCCCCCCCCCCCCCCCCCCTTCCTTTACTATGTCTACCAATTTCTTCATCCAAGATACCTCTTGATTCATGGGAGCTCCTTTGTTTGTTAGCTATATTCATAATTCTATCAATATCAGTACCATGAGCAAACTAGTTATAGAAGAAAATTCTGAGGCATTCAAACATCATAAGATTGTCAATGCAGTGAATATTTTTTCTATATTTTCTTTCTTTTTTGTTCCATTTTTGGTTTATTTGGTCCAAAAGAGTCCTTGCTGTATGTGCATGAATTTGTAATTCTAGAATCATTATCCATCTGGAATGAGATCTTGCTTTCCTAAAGCAAGACTATCAAACCAGTAGGGGACTACATGCCTACAAAACAGAGGTGCTCTCATCCTTCCAATAAGAATCTTTCTTCTGGCTAGAGCATGAATATCTTCCCCATCAACTTACCCAACCCAGACATATAACATTAACGACTATTCATCATAATCAGCACCATCTGTTGAATTAAGGAAATTTTGCAAGTAATTACATAGAAAGACAGATGCAGATAAGAGAATGAAAAACTAATTATACAGAAATGGAAACAGAGAAACCTCGTCTTCTATTGAAAAAAAAAATGATAATAATATAAAGGAAAACAGAAATCTCAACATCATATAGATTTCTATGGCATTGCAAGGTTCAGTAAAATGTATCATAATTGACAGTTACCTCTAACTATGACGCATATACCTATTACCCAAATATAACATTGTGTTAACACAAGATAAATTGTTTCATTTATACTAACCTTAGCGGTCCAGCATTTGCCTTCTCCATTATGGATGGCATTCACAAGGCTGGTGTAGTCCCAGTTCTTGATCACATTGTATGGGCCATCATGAATCTCAACTTCAATGGTATAACCTCCATTGTTAATGAGGAATATGATGCTCCTTTGCCCACAGCAGATCATTGTTGAAATATCCTGCGCTGTCACCTAAATAAGGGAAACAGGATACGGTCAATGTGCTTTGTTCCATACACAGACACGTGACACAACACGGATACGAACATGTTGACAGTCGAACATATAAAAATATAGAACGTGATACAGCATGGCATATATATTTTTCAAACTTTCTATTAGTGTTATACTCTTTGAGAAAAAAACAAAATTGGCATTATTCTATATTCTAAGTATCTTACTCTATTATTTTTTAAATCAAATCTGCTAAATCAAAACTTATTCATCTATATTATTCAAATTATTCATATACAACAAAAAAAGGAAATAACTTAGAAGCTCTCTAATCTTTCATTCTACATGTTTTTGGGTCTTTTCTCTTTTTTTGGGGTCATCCATGCCCAAGCCATGTTTGGCACATGTCCAAGCTACATTTGGCATGTTTGAGCCAAAAATAATAATTTTTATATTCTAACACATCTTTACATGTGTGGTCAAATGCTTGCTGACAGTGTATCGTGCAGTGTCGGTGTTGGACACGCGACATGTCATAAAATAACTGTGTTTATACTTTACAGGTTCCAGGAAACAATAAACTAACACTATGACCATAGCTTAACTTCCCTCTTGCACAAATGCTTTCACACTCTCAACAACAAAATAATAATAAAAGTAGTGTTTTATCAATACTAACATAGGTATGTAAACAGATGGATTCTATTCTCATAATCTGACTAACCTGGAAACTTCCATCGCCAATGCAAGCAATCACACGCTTATCTTTTGCAGCCTGTGCATATCCAAGTGTAGCACCTACTGACCAACCAATAGATCCATACTGCATCTGGAATTCATAACTGGAAGATGGAATTCACATTTGATAATGTTAATTTAGACATCATAAAGAGAAAACACAATAATCTAGCAGTAATCAACATAGAGCTTGTATATGACTTACCCACATTTCTCAGGGAGACGAAGCTTCTGACAGTTGAACCAAGAGTCTCCAGTTTCAGCTATGACGGCAGTATCTCCACTTAGCAGGTTCTGTTCAACAAATAATTACTAAATTTAAATGAAAAGCTTATTAAATTAATGTAATGGAAACCATACAAATAAAGTTGTAAACTTATGAACGGGGTAAAGACATTAACAAGAGTCTTTACTAGGCAGGATATGGGATGATTTAATTTGCTTCACCGTCTATCTGCAATGTTTTATGCTTAATACTCCAGTCCCAATTAACAAATTCATACACACACAATCAAGTCAACCTATAATGGACACTCTGTTACATGGTTCATGAGGGTTCTGATGAAGGGATCTTATGGTTTTACTTCTTTGTTATACCAAAGAAACAAGGTCCTAAAAACTTAAAAAGAGTTGTAAAATTTCATCAATCTAATATGATTTTAGTAAATCTAACACAGCCCCACATGTATAGCTCACTAGGCTCAAATCCTAGTGAAGTACATGCACAGGAGTCACAGCTATCTTGTACTAGAAGCAAGCACTACTATAGATTGGTTATAGAACTAGGAAACAAGGGTAGAACTACAGCACACTCAGTCAACCATACTCTTATACTAATCTGGATACTTTGCATTTAGCAAGTAAATGCACAGCATGCAATTGTAAAAAAATAGATTGAGAGGTGTGAGACCAAGTATCTTCCATCGTTAGAAGTTGGAGAAAAAACCTTCAAATTTTTAGTTTTTTTTCATCTTCAACTGCACTCTATGCAGTTCTGAAGAGGATTCATTCTATATTATACCATGTCAAAAAGCTACATTAACCAAAAATTTTAAGCTAAGGGACCAAATATAGTTTTTATAACTCTAACTAACAACTACTAAATGGATTAGAAGTCAACCTTAATTTCACCTAAATTAACGTTTATTGACAGGGTAAAAAAGATACCTTGTTTGTTATCCTAATTGCGACAATCATGCTGAAATAAAGCAGTTAATGAAATTTTGAACCATCAAGAAGGTACTTAATGCTCTTTTATGCTTGGTGGGCTCTCAATAGATTAATACACAATCCAGTAGAACACAAGCAACTTACCTGAATGTGCTTGAATAGAACATTAACTCTAAGAGGTTCATCCTTCTCTCGCTTCAAAGGAATGCCTGGGGGGACATAAATACGCCGGTAATTCTCCACAGCCGTGCTGTTTCTCTGAAGCTTCTTGGACAAAGCAGTTAAGAAATCAGCCATGAAAACCCAGCCAAAGGAAGGACCATTGCCAATGGTTATCCGATTAGGCTGCACAATAACTGCTTTCTCCTTCTTGATCAACAATGAGTAACCCACGGAGCTGTAGTCATTGAAGATGGGGCCAACAAAAACATAGGCATCAGCAGACTCCACAATCTCACCACAAAAGCTAGTACTAACAGCACCCCAATATGTTCCAATGAAGTGTGGATGCTGCTCTGGCACAAGCCCCTTCCCTGAAGGCATAACGGCTATTGGATACCCACTGGCATCAGCAAACTCAATAAAGGCCTTTTGTGCCTTTGTTACCCGTAGCTTTGGTCCTCCTACAATCACTGGTTTCACAGCTTTGTTCAGAAAAGCAGCTGTTGCTTCCACTGCTGCTTCTAGTCCTAACTGATTGCTCACCCTGCATAAAATAAAAGGTTCTAATATGAGGAGATCTAGAACCCCATTGTGGTCATTAACTACTTCCTTAACACTAGCCTGCTCTGTTTTGAACTGATTGCCTTATTGTACTTTCATAGCATTCTGAGTTTTTGAGATAAGTAGCAAACTAAGATTACTCAGATAGAGAAATGCTTTAAATTTAATATTGAAATAAGGAAGGTGATCAATAAAACACAAGTCATACTTTGGTGCCAGGAAAAACGGAACAGGGTCTCTGGCAAAAGTTGGATGAGGAATTCCAGGCAGATTACAACTTATACTCATATAAACAGGCTTGCTTTCCTTTAAAGCAGTAGAAATCGCTGTATCAATAAGCTCATGTGCATCATCCAAGTTATTCACCACAGCCTGAAACATCATCACCAGCATCACCATATCAAGATCAGGCTTCAAAATGAGCACAAGTAAATTTGAAGCAAGCATGGACAATGTCACATATCTGTACTTCATACGTTTGAACACAAAATTATCAATTTTATCTCACCTGAGAACATGTGATTGTCTGAAAGCACCGAAGCTCTTGGCTAAAATCAGGCAACCCGATTGTGTGATGTAGGATCCGATTCGTCCCGTAATCATTGGAATTCGGGCCACCAACTATGCAGATCACTGGCAGGTTCTCACTGTAAGCTCCAGCAATGGCGTTGAGAACACTAAGGCCGCCGACAGTGAAAGTGACAACACACGCGCCGACGCCCTTGGCGCGAGCGTAGCCATCAGCGGCATAGCCGGCGTTGAGCTCGTTGCAGCAGCCGATCAAGTTGAGCTGTGGCTCAGCGATCAGATGGTCCAGAAGGGTCAAATTGAAGTCACCCGGAACAGAGAAGACATCGCTGACGCCGATCTCAACAAGCCGCCGAGCCAGGTGGCGGCCGAGCGTGCCGCTGGAGGCGGAAGGGCGGACCTGAGCTGGAGCCGGAGCCGAGTTGGGGCGCACTGAGCCAACATGAGTGGCAGCTTCCATGTCAAGTGAAGTGTAATGAGAATTCCGAAGGTGATTGATGTGTCGTTGTTAGAGTAATAAATCAATCTTTCTGGGGTTTTTGAGGGGGTTTGAGATGTTGATGATATATAAAGGTTGTGACTTGAGCAATTGGCAAGGAAGACTGGTGTTGGAAACCATGGGCAGGAACCAGGAATGAAAATGAGGTCTTCTAGGACTTGTAACGGAGAAAGAAACAGTGGGAAAGAAAAATAACGAAGTGGGACCCCTTAGAGACTATCGAATTTCTGCCTTGCAAGAATAGCACCATGGTTTCTGTGGACTATTCTTTCAAGGGGGTTTGGTAGTGGTACTGGGCTGCTGGGTTTGGGGGGAATAATAATACTATTGGAGGGTTTAGTATTGGGTTCGTGTACAAGAAGGGTATTGACTAGAGGGACATTTGGCGTTTGAATAAGAACGTTTAATATTTTAGTAAGGGAGGGACCGAGGGATGCCGATTATTTGAGACACGCGAAGAGAATATGCCCTTACTAGTTGCAAAACCCTCGTTTTGTTTATTGATCGATTTGACTGTCACTGACAGTTATAATATTCTAGTTGCATACAGGATTTGCTGTTGTGTAAGTTTCTGCACCGCAATTACTGTGGAGTTGCATAACAGATTCTGTATTTTTGTTGTCAATAGATTTAGTTCTCTATTTAAAAATTAATTAATTTTTTTAATTTGAACAAAATAATAAAATAAAGATAATTTTTTAATTTTTTTACTAAATAAATATTAAATTATATATATTAAATATAATTTAAAATATATTTATAAAGTACAAAATAAAAAATTATTTTTGTTCTGTTTTTTATTTTTAAAAAAATCAAGAATCAAAGGGAAAAAAAAACAGTTGGATCACTTCACAGTAAAATGGAGAATTGGATCCGCTTCACAACAAAAATGGAAGGCTAAAATGGTATGTTAACCACAAGGTAATATACCAATGTTGGAATCATGAATAAATAGCAAGACAAAAAGTACTTATCTAAAAGTAATAAAATGTCCAAATTCAGATTCATATCATCCGGAATTTGGTAATAATCACATGGAATTTGAATTAGTTGAATTTGAATTCCATGTAACGTATTTTTTTTTAATTGCCACCAATCCGAAATTTATTTATTTATTGGTTTTGAAAGGAAATTCGAGATGGTCCAATCCGAATTTCTTTTATTTTTTTTTAAATTTTGTTATATTCAATTAAGTTGAATGAAAAGGTTGTAATATAAAAAAATTAATTAAATGAACAAAATAAATAAAGATTATATAATATTTGATATAAAATTACATCAATATAAATGTTATAAAAATATTTATAATAAATAATTTTCTATACTATAACAAAATCTTATCCTTTCACATCGTGGTTATTATTGTCTTAATTCTTTTGATTCTTGTTACTCTCATGCTGTAAGATTAAAATTTAAATTTAAGGATGAGAACTAAACCAAAGAAATTAGGTCATGCAGTGTTATAAATCTTGATTGTAATGATACTCTAGACTCAAAGAAGCAACCAATGCTCATGACATTAAATGTAAATGTATCGAATAAAAACTCTAAATAATCCAAAAAGCTAGACATATGTTAAAGAGTTCAAAAAGAAACAAAGGCAAGAGCAACATGTAAAAAGAGAGACCTACTCTACTAAAGTTTCCAAACTAGTTAAGCAGTATAAAATAAGATGGACCAGCAATATTAATATCTTGTTGCACTAGGTTAGAATGTATGACTTTATACCAGAAATGTCAATGCTCTACTACATTGGCCCCCTTATTGTTGTAAGTTATTTGGTTTAATAGTTATTTGATAAGTAAACTTGATGTCTCTTTCTTGAATGACCTATTAGAATCTAAAACTATAGTAGATCTGATGCCAGTTAATAAGTTGAAAAAAAAACAAAAGAAGTGAGAATTGTTATTCACTGAAAGCACATAATAAAATTTCGACCTACAATATTACAAAAATCTATAAGCTAACGATCTTACAAGTACATCTTATAAATTTGTTTCTTTTTTATATCAAATCTTTTTATATGTTTTCTCATTTTACTTATTTTAACTAATTTTTATTTACACATTACTATTTTATTTTGTTTTTCTTTCTCATTCAAATTACTATCTTTTACTAATTTTTTGTATCTTTTTTATTTTATATATATATATACATGTTTTGCAAATTTTGCCATTTTTTCACTTACTTATTTTACATTTTTTCCATTATTTTTTCATTTAGTTAACTTTAAATATTTTCCATTTTACTATGTCCAACAACTTCTTAACTTTCTTTTTTTTCCCCTCCAAATTTGAAAATTCTCCTTTTTATTTTTCTATTTTTTAAACATTTTTTTGTATTTAAATTTTTTTAAATACTTCTTTTACACATTTTTAAAACGTATTTTTCCTATGTTTTAAATTACTATCTCTTAAATTATTATCTAATACATATTCTTTTCTCATTTAAATTACTATCTTTCACTACTTTTTAATATTTTTTAATTTTAAATATATATATATTAGCCAGTTTCCTTCCTTAATTATTTCACATTTTTTCCATTATGTTTTCATTTAAATAACTTTAAACATTTTCCATTTCATTATGTCCAATAACTTTTTAACCTTCCTTATTTTTTTCCTCCAAATTCAAAAATTTTCCCTTTTATTATTTCCATGTTTTAAACATTTTTTCTCATTTAACTTGTTTTAACTACTTTTTTCTTTACACATTTCTAAAATGTATTTTTCCTATATTTTAAATTACTATCTCTGAAATTACTATCTTTTGGTAATTGTTGGTATCTTTTTTATTGTAACTATATATATTTTGAAAATTTAGCCTTTTCCCTTAATTATTTCACATTTTCCATTAATTAAATAACAAATAATTTTTATTTCGTTATGACCTATAACTTTTTTACCTTCCTTAATTTTGTCTCCTAATTCCAAATTTCTTCTTTTTATGTTACTCAACTTTTTTCCCTCCCACATCATTGACATATTTTTTTAAAAAAAATTATTTCTTTATATATTATCAATGTCTAGTTTTCATATTTTTTTCATTTAAACAGCAAATTTTGCTTGCATGTATTTTTTTCCCTTCATTTATTTCTTCCTTCAAAATGTTATAATATATTTTCTTCCTTTTTTAAAATGTATATCTAAAATAATAACTAAAATAAAAATTAATCATACAACAAACAACATTCTATAACTAAATATCCATAGCATCAATGAAAATTATTATTATTATTATTATTATTATTATTATGCAAATATTTCAATATACATATTTTAGTCATAATAAAAATAAAAAGCCAGATATAAAAAAATATAGCTTACCTAATATTTTTGTGAAAAAATACGGCTTCAAACTTTGTAGTATTTTCTCTTTTACCAATATTCCAAAATAGTGACACAACCTCAGTAGAAGACCTCACAAAAGGTAAGTTTGGCAAATAAATGGTAATTTTAGCTAAGAAATGAAGGGAACTCGTACCTTTCACTTTAGGGCTTAGGCAAATTTATAAGTAAAAGCTGTAAGGGTAATTTAGTAATTTTGTTACTTCATTATCTGTTAATTTTTTTTCTATACTAATCAAAACATTTAAAAATCTACCTCAACCAATCATAATTAATTACGTGTCCAAATAACACAATAAAAATTATTTTATTATTTATCCTGCAACCAATCAACTGACTAGTCATATCGCATGCTTTTTATAGACTGACATATATTAGCATGCAACCTCTAAATTTGGAATCTATGGTTCCGAATTCAAAAGTGCTGAATTCACAATTTGTGGTGCTGAATTCAAATTGAGTTTATCTTGATCAACGTGAATTCAAATTTATTATATTTGAATTCATAGATTTTATTACTTATTAGGCAAATATTTTTATCTATATTAATTTTTGAGAATTTTTTTCCTTTTAATGGATTTGATTCAAAATTTACTAAATCTACTATTCAAGTGTAACCTTCTCTGAATTCCATGAATGGCTACCAGCAAAGAAGAAAAGCTTTGTTTCAGAAAAAAGTATAGTTGAGAATTTTATATTAAAAATATTTATATTAAATTTTTTAAAAATTTTAAATTATTTTACAAATTTTAAAAATTAAAAATCTAAATTAAAAAAATAACAATTTAAAACACTAAATTAAATTTTTTAATCTTTAGTTTATTTAAAATAATTTCAAATTTAAAAATTTTTAATATAAATACTTTTAACTTAAAATCATTAACTAATTTTTCCTTTATTTTGGAAAGCCAAAACTTATGAGATTGAGGTGTTGCAAGTCTGCCGTGCTCGCCGTCTGAAACACACACGTCAAGAAAGTGTAATGGAAAAAAAATGATTCTTGAGGAATTGGTGAATTTTTAAATTAATTCTTCAAATATTATTTTTTAATTTAAATTTTTAATTGCTAAAATATTTACAATATTAAAATGGCCAAATTTGGCACACAAAAATGTTTAAGTCAGCAAATTTTTCGATTTGGTATTAAACTTTTGATAGAAATAAGATCAAAATATTACATATTGTAAATATTTTAATAAAAGACGTATTAAATTGAAAATTATAATGTGTGAGAGCACTAAATTAAAATTTTACCTATCTCGTAGGAATCAAAATAGAATTTTTTTTAATTTTACAATAAAATAAAATTTAGGTTAAATTAGTATTTTAGTCCTTAACTTTATTTAATATTTCAAATTAGTCCCTTAACTGTGAAATATTTTAAAATGGTCCCCTAATTTTATTTAATATTTTAAATGAGTCTCTTAACTTTGAAGTGTTTCAAAATGGTCCCTTAAAAAGTTAACTTATTATAAAAAAAATTAGTTTAATCACTTAAATAAAAAAAACACTTATTAAAAAATTTCAAAAACTAAAAGATGCTTAAAAAGTTCACTAAAATAAAATGCCTTAAAAATGACATTTATTTTAATATGAAAATCCATAACTAATACCATTTTTATAAATATTTCATATTAAAATAAGTATAATTTTTTAAAGTATTTTATTTTAGTGAATTTTTTAAGAATTTTTTAGTTTTTAAAATTTTGTAATAAGTGTTTTTTATTCAAATGATTAAACTAAGAAAGTACTTCTGCATGATATTTTCAATAATTTTATTTATAAAAATAACTTTTATCTATTTCTAAATTATTTATTTTAAATATTTTATTTTAAAATAAATATTTCAAATTAAAAGGTTCTTTGAAATATTTCAAATTGGTCCTATAACTTTTAAAATTAAAGGACCAATTTAAAACATTAAATAAAATGAAATTTTACAAATTAAGGAATTAATTTAAAATATTAAATAAAATTAAGGAACCATTTTAAATACTTTAAATTTAAAAGACCAATTTAAAACGTTAAATAAAATTAAAAGATTATTTTGAAATACTTCAAAGTTAAGAGACTAATTTAAAATATTAAATAAAATTATGGGACTAAAATAATAATTTAATCTAAAGTTTATGATGTAATGATTTGGGCTAATTCAATTTGTTATTCTAAAAGTTAATATTAGGATATAATTAATTACCCCAGAGAGAGAGAGAGAGAGTAATTACACATTTTCCCCATTACCATTAGAAAGTATACACGACCGTCATATGAAATTAAAATAATAATAATAATAATAATAATAATAATAATAATAATAATAATAATAATAATAATAATAATAAGTATACTACAACTAAATTCATATTAATCAAAGTACTCTCAGCGAAAAAATTTATTGTCTAGCATCTAACTTAATAAACCATGTATTTGTTGAAATTTTTGTATTATATTTATAGAATTATTTATGTTGGTTAAATATATAATTAAAATACATAATATAGTTAAAAATAAATATTATAAATTTTCATCTTTTAATTAGTAAATTTATTTAAAAAAATAATTTTTGAATATGCTCTTTGATTTTATTATTTATTATTAATTAAATAATTTTAAAATTTATTAAATTTAAAAAGTGGTTATTTTATAATTCTAAGGTTGTGTTTGGTTAGAATGAATAAAGTTATGTTGCATATTTTAAAATTTTAGGGGAGAATTAAGTAATTTTTTATAATATAAGAGATATAGCCATGTACAATTAAGTCATCTCTCAAGGCAAATACGAGTAATAATTTGTCTTTTTTCTTTTAAGCTAAAATTTGCCCGTAGTAATATCTGAACTTGAAATTTGTGGACTCAGCACAATATTGCCATATGCTTTAATTTCCAAAAATCTCAAATAAATTTCTTAGATCTCATTTTCCTTTTAATTTCATCCAATTACATTGTAAAAAATAAAAAATACTTTGAACTAAGAATGCCAGAACAAGGCAAGAATTTGGAGACGTTAGATTGAATAGTTAAAAATTTAGAGAGTATATGTCCCATTCTAGAATAGACTGGTTAGAGACTATAAGATAAAAATTGAAAGAAATTTGAAGAAATTGGGAATGTTAAATCGAACAATTAAGTAAGAATTTGAGGTTCTTGAAGCTGGATGGGAAAGAGATGGATTATGGATTTTGAGGGGGAATTAGGAGAAATATAAAAAAATTGGATGTTTTATATTAAACTATTAGACAATAATATAGGGACTACGCAACAATATGGGGAGAGTGTAGTTCAATCGGGAATTAAGAATTTTGAGATCAAATTAAAAAAAAATTAGAAAAATTGAGAAAATCTTATAGGCTTTAAATTTTTTCATTTGAGATTTAAGGAATAAACTTTAAGATCAAAATGTCAACTTTTGAATCATAAAGTAATAAAATAAAAATAGCCCAAAAGTAAATTTGCCTTTTTTTTAATTGTTAAACTACCAAACTTCTTATGTAATATACATAGAAGAGTATAACACTATTGCACACTATTGAGCAAGCACATAAATCAAAACTTTGAGGTAGCATGTCACACTCTGTTATTTTATCATGCGGCATGCTCTTATTTATTTGGAAACAGTAAAACGACAAAATTCAAGCCTTTGAGGTAGCATTTCCATGAAATGGACAGAAAGGAATCAATTTTGAAAGGTGATAACTAGTGGAGATATTTTTCAATTTTTAAAGTTCAAGGTGATGTTTGTAAATCCCTTTTTTATTGTTTTATGTTTAATACTTTCATTTTCATGGTTATTTTTATTTAAACGTTTTAGCAACGTCTTCTTTTAGGTTCATCTCTCTAGAACATCATCAAAATTATCACACAAAAGTCGAAATTCAAGTTTTGTCAACACACACACACACACACACACACACACACACACACACACACACACACATATATATAAACCATTTAAAGTTATCAGCAAGGACGACTTTATAATACCAAAACATAAACCACTAATCATATAAACCTTATTCAGTGGGCGAAGATATGAAAGAAGAAAACAAAAAACAAAAAACAAAGACTTGATCGACAACAAAAAAAAATAATTTAAGAGATATATGTTCATCTCTTGGGATTTGTTTGGTTTGCTGCAAAATAAATATAATATATTTAAATAATTTATAAAATGTCTATTATATTTTTATACTTATTATTTTATGAATTAAATTATTATTTTAACTATTAAATTAACTTTTTTAAAATAGAAAAAATATTATTTTTCATTCTACTTACTTATATTTTATATTCCCTCTTCGTTTACTTCATCTAACCAAACAGGCCTTTAATGTATTTTATCTTTGTTTATATATATATATATATATATTTGACCTGAATATTCTCGTTTAAAAACCTTTTCAAACCTCTTTGAAATTTATATTCATAGCCTCCTTCGAGAGCGTATTTTATCCTTATTAAAGTACCACATTTTAAAATGTTGTTCTGAATTTTATAATTTATTTTATGTGGCTTTTTTCAGCTTTAAGCTCAAATTTCCAACACGTTAATAGAAAAAATTGGGACCAGCTCTCTCGGTCTTCATAGGCCCTAAGATTATTATGGTTAGGTTGGGCAAGCTCTATTAACAATATGAATCTGAAAGTTAAGGTCTCATTAAATTTAAAGCTTTTTAATAAAGCTACTTTATAAACGGGCCAAGCTCATAGTTTTTCTAAAAGTTCAAACTCTGTGTGTGTATATATATAAATTACTAATTACTATATTAAATATAAATAATGAATATAAATTTTAATAAGTATATTATAAAAATATATTATTTATAAATAATAAGCATATTATTTTAATTAATACTGTAGTAGTAAAATATATGGTACTGATAAATTATGCATACCAGGAAGATTATGAATTCCCAATCAGAATTTCACGGCTACAAGCAGATATCTTCAAGCATCATTTTATGGGTCGGGCTCAAAAAAATGAGAGCAAGTTTGGGTCGGGCTCCAAATCAAGCCCATTCATCAAGAATCTGCACATGAAAAAAAAAAAAAGATGGCTTCTTTTTCTTAAAATAAAAACCTAGTTTGCAATCATGTCTAAAACATGTGAGTTGACCCTCTAACTTTAACCCTGGGACCAGTCTTAATAATATGCTTCTAAGATAATAACAAAATAATTAAAAAAAATTACAGGCTTGTTAGATTTTTTTTATTTTTTCTTTATTTTTTTGATCAAGCCTAATCCTAACTGACTTGAATAGCTCTTATAGCCAAGTAGGGTTAGGATAAAAACTTCTTTTAAAATTTAGTCATCATTTTATCAGCCTAATCTTTTTTTGGGGGGGGGGGGGGGGGTAATAAAATGGGGCTTAGCAGCCCAACAAAAATAAAAAAAAACTATTGAACATCACAAAAAAAGACAGTCCCATACAGTTAGAAATATATGTCAAACTATTAAAAAAAGAAAAGTATGAATAGAATCTAAAAAAAGAAGCCCAAAAAAATAAATTATGATTAGCTAAAAGATTAATGTACCTATCTACTTCACGATGGATATGAATAACCTAGATGATCCAATTCCTTACCATCACCGATCATCATAATTATTAGCATGTTTGGATAGTTGTCTGTAAAAAGTAAACCATGGTTTACTCTTTGTAAACCATAGTTTGTAAAAAACAAATAATTGATGTTTCTATACAAACATAATTTCGTAAAACATATTAAAACATGCATTATATGGTTCGAATCGACATGGTCACAAGAATTATTATCTAAAGCCACCATTAAAATGTTCCAATCAAGCTCAAGGCATATCTTCTGAAAGCTAGATACCCCCTATATTTTTATTAAGATTAAATGAGCCAGTTTATTACATCTAATTCATTTTAAAATCTGTATTCCCAGGACAGCTACAATGTCACAAACTCTTTTACATATATATATTAATATGCCTTTAAAACCTCTCGGCCTCTTGGTGTCATAATTAATATAAAAATAAAATAATATATTTAAAAATAAATATATGTTGTTATAAGAGAACGTGACCCATTTCTTCTTTTTTTAGTTATCATTTAAAAATAAATTACAGTTTTATATTTATTTAAAAATATTAAGGTGAAACTCAATTTAACTTTAAATTTTTACATTTTTCCTTTGCCTTTGTGTTGTACTCGTCTCAGGGTTACATAATCAAATTTATTCATGCACTATTTTGCTTCGTTTTGTTCGGTTCCCACCTTAGTGTGACGTTTGTAGCGTTCAGCCGTCCCATCTATAAGAATATAATATTAATAGCCTCCTCAATTCGGACGGCAAAAAATGGAGAAAAATGTCCTATGGCTATGCCCAAGGCTACACAATTCAAAGGGCAAGAATAAGAAGGAAACAAATGAATCTTAGACTTCAGATTTCAGCCACTGAAAAGCAAACAGAAGAAAAATAAATTGTATGTCGTAACGAAGAGGGGAAGAAGTAAAAAGATACATGAATGACCCAACAGAAGAAATCAATCAATGGAAACTACCAAAAGAATAAAAATAAAAGCCTATCACTTCAATTTCAAATTCCATTTGACTTAATTTAGCTTAACTTTAGAAAATCCAAGCAATTGGATCATTATTATTCATTAAGTCTTATTTAAAGCATTGACTTAATAAATTGCTAAAGTTACTTTGAATACAATAATTTTAACAAAGTAAACCACTTGATTAAATAACTTGTACGATTCTATTAAGTAACTTGATTAACATCATCAGTCAATTACCCAAAACTTATAAATAAAAACTTTTACAAAGACACTAGAACGAAAAATTCAATCATCAAAGACACATAACATTCTTACTTCTCAATAAGCCATTAACCTAGACTCTTCTAAGTTTGAGAATTAAAATCTTTATTTTATCTTGTCATTGTATTTCTATCTGTTTTAATTTCTTAATACAAATTATTATCTCATTATTATTTTTCTCACCTTTTTCGCTCTCCTTCCCTATCATAAACTATAATCCTTCCCTAAAAAACAAGTGTAAAACTTGTGGATTGACCCTCTAGCTTTGACCCCAAGGACCAATCTTGAAAATATGTTTGCAAAATAACAACAACCACAACAATATTTTTCTTAAACATTTTACAGGCTTGTTATTTTTTTTTTTTAAATTGTCAAGCCTTAGAGGCTTCCTTGACCAAACCTAATTAAATTTTAGAGCTAGTCGGGCTAAATATCTTTTTTTATTAATTTAACTATCATTTTATTAGCTTGATCATAATGTTTTATTGACGTTAAACTAGCCAATTCATGAGACTTGGTTGATTTTGAGATCTGTACTCATATGATAGTTACAATATCACAATCCCTTTTATCTATTTTAATATGCTTTTAGAACCTTTTGACCTTTCGGTCTCATAATTAATTAAAATAAATAAATAATATATTAAAAATTATATATATATATATATATATTTCAAAAATAAAATATAAAAAAATGGAGAACAACATTCCATGGCTATACTCAAGGCTACACGATTGAAAGGGCAAGAAAAAGGAGGAAACAAAATAAATCTTGGAATTCAGATTTCAGCCATTGAAAAACAAATAGAAGAAAAATAAATTGTAACAAACGGGAAGAAATAAAAACATGATCAGAATTGGCCCGAAAAAATTGATCAAAATTAGGATAGACCCTCCAAGTCATCATATTCAACTGATCATAACTTAAACAGATACATGAATGATCCAACAAAAGAAATCAATCAATGAAAACTAGCACTGCCACTTTGAAGTGTCTCTAGTTCTACCATGTCTAACATGGAATCTTGGAGATAAACCACTCCATGACCGAAATTGGAGCCTTGATCAGCGCCAGAGCAAACTCAACTATGATGGTCACACAAAGGCAACACGGGCATATGCACGTTAAAATCAACCTGCACCACGTCAGAAAGATTAAAAGAAACTTAAGGTTTGATAGATTGTTTCAAGTTTACACATTGCAATTGATATTAAAATAACATTATGAGTCGAACCGACGACCTTATGGTTTTACTAACTCGATCACGCCGACGATTTGGAGAATTGTAGGAGGAAGAGAGGTGAAGAAGAGAGGGACTTACCCAACGATCCAAATGAAAACGCCTACAAGTGAGATGAGGAGAGACAAGAAGGCAAAGGGCAGGCCTAGTAGAAACCCAAGAGGCCTGCATTTGCAATCTTCAGAGCAGCAGCAATAACACATGGCTTCTTGTTGTTGTTGTTGCTTGTTTATCTTCTTTTCTTCTGTGTTTTTCCCACCAGTTTTCTTGCACTTTCTTGCTTGTAAGAAGCCAAATACAATATAAACTACGACACTGGCGGAGAGCACAAGAAATATTAATTAAATATGCATATAAAAATTCTTGAGACACGTAGTTAGCTGCCTGTTATCCACCAAAACCCCAATATTGTTCCAAGAACGAAACCGGTCAGTGAGTGACCAATAACAGAAGCCCACGTTATCCTAGTCATCCTACATGATTAAGGAACGTTCCTCTCTGCTCACGCCACTTTCTTGCAGTTATAAACTTATGGTTTTTTATTATTATTATTAAGATTTTGGAAATCCCCAATTTGACAGATTTGGATTCTCTTAAATGGAAAGAGATAAAAAAAAAATTAAGTGAAAAGGAAAAAGTGAACTCGATATACGCCTTCACTCTTTATGTCATTCTCATTTTATATTAAATATTCTTCATCATCTATTCCATTGAAAAATTATTAAATTCCACCTTGACTATGGGCCTGTGGAAGCAAAGGTTGTGGTGGCATAGTAAGGTTGAAAGAATTTACTGCATCATCCATTTTGTAGTAACGTAAGTTGGGCTGCAAAACGCCATATCAAGAGGAAAACCAATCAAATAATATCGGAAAAAAATAAAATAAAATCTCCCATTCTTTGTGCCAAAAAAGATTCTTCAATCGTAATTATTGTTAGATCAATACAGAAGAAAATTCTTCATTTTCTTTTTTTGGGTATATGATAGCATGGAGGATTATACTTACCCAGAACCGACAAATTACTCAATCCTCTCAATATTAAGACAAATTTCTCAAATAGATTTGATTTACAAAACTTTGTAAATCAAGTCAACTATTAATAGATAAAATCATATGGACCAGGTAAGACAGCGACACACTTTTTCTTGTCATAAGTAAGACACTTTTTTTTTAATGAAATTTTCGTTTGACATATTAATATGTTTACTAATGATAAGTTAATTTTTTATCCCAAAACTACCTAAAAATTTCTTCACCAAGACCTTATTTAGTTGCTTAGAAATGAATCAGTCACTGTTCTATTATTTCTTGAATAGGAAAAAAAAACAAATGAATACCAAATTGGGTCAACCTAGCCCAGTAAGATCAGAAGCCGACCTAACCAACCAACCTTATTCGAGCCAACAAGAAAGTTTAACTCATACCACCAGGGTGCGTCTCTACAATTATTGTGCTTTTTAAAAAAAAAAGGTGTGCTTTTGTAATGCCAAGTCAATGTCTGGAGTTTGTTAACTCAGATGGGCAGGTGGCACCTGAAGCTGAACTCAAAGAAACGAATGAGGCCGATGCACACGTGGCTGCTACTGTGAGAAAGACTTGGCTTGTATTGTTAGTTTGAATTCATAATTATTATTGAATAATTATTATTTTTTTTAAAATACGAATATGAGAGTTATTTTTTATTTTTTATTTTATTTTTCATTCCATCCTTATCTATTTTGCATATCAAATGGGCTATTAACAAAAATAGAATGGGTGTAGAGAGAGAAAAGGGTGAATTACATTGATTTTCACTTAATTTTATTAAAATTATACAATTTTTTTATTTTTAAAATATATATAGATATTTCTTGAAACACAAAATTATCTTACACTTTAATCTAATTTTGAAAATTTTAACCAAAATATTCTCTATTTAAAATTTTTTTTAGTTTAAAAAAATATATATGTTGAGGTTAATAGATGGTATTTTAGTTAGAAAATTTAAAATTAAATTAAAGTATAAAATAATTTTTTTTAGTAAAAAAATTATATAACAAGATTAATGTATCGCTAAGCTTGTTATAGAAATAGATTCAGAAGAGAATTGTTCAGCTAATTTTAGTTGTGATTTACAGTTGTTAGCTATTACGTTACAATTTTTAAAAAATGTACTAAAATTATAATTAGAGAATAAAATGTATTTTTCTCTTTCTATTTTTTCCAAACTACTTGAAAATCATACTTTATGCAAATTCCCAACTGCCTCGCTTAATCAAAGTTCCGAAACTCAGAAATACGCCAAGTCAACGAAAGTACTAGGCTTCCGTTTAAATTAGTGATCACAGCTTCAGAAAATAGTCTTTAACAATTTCTGAAGGAGTTTAAAAAAAAAAACAGAGAAAAAAATTTAGTAAAAAGAGAGAAAATTAATATATCCTCCTAAAGAAAGCGTTAATAAGTGAATATGTGAATCACAAAGAACAACAATTTGCTGAACATCAAATTTGAATTCGAGTATTGGGGCATGGATGTCACTCTTCCCAGACCGCCGTGGAAAGCAACGTTACCAGCAGAAGTAGACGCTTTTAAATTCACTGAAAAATTACAAACATCCAAATTAATAGTTTACCCACGGAAATTGACTCTCCAACTTGCCCATGCATGGTGTTTGGTACACGAATATTTTAATTTTTTAAAACCTTGAAATTTTTTTTTAAAGTATTTTAACTTGGCATACATAAAACACAACATGTTTTTCCTATACTATTAAGAATACAACACATATACTTTAATTTTTTTCATATTGACTTTATCCAAACATTTTATAAATAGAATCTTAGGCGTTTGAAAAATTAAATTACTTATATACCAAAATCCACCAAATGATATTGAGATGGAGTTTTCTCTTGCAATGTGTCAAACATCAGGCGTCCATATTACAAACAATTAGAAGGACTGTCAAGGAGTTGGAATTAGATCTTTTGGATTTAACAAATAAATGCACAGTAGAGAGATATAAAAAAATAATGAACAAGTAAAAAAATAAATAAATAAGTGTCACACATATTTTTACTCTTTTTATATCACACTTTTTTTTAAAAATATACAATATATTAGTGCAGAAGATCGCATTCCGTATTTGAATCGATGTAATGTTGCAAAACTTTGGATAGAAATCTAGCGAAAGAAACACACTCATGCGTTGGTGATAAAGATTGATGTGGATGGACAATGCAACTATGGTTTTGTGGTGATGAGAAGAATGTGCCCCCTTTTGTTTTTTATGTCTAATTGAGAAAGAAGGCAGCCTCTTGATTTTTTTTTTAATTCTCGGGCCTAGGAGCCCAAACTCTCTCAAAGAGAGCCCACGCTGCTTTGCAACACATTGAAACAAATATAAAAACCAGCAAAACACAAACCACTAGACGGGCTTTAGGGATGAGGGATTTAATTAGCTAGTAAGAAAAATTAAGTTTAAATCAATGTTACATTATTTTAAAAAGGAAAAAAAAAGTTTTTAACAAGTTATAGAGAATTTTAAATTTTTTTCAGAATTAAATCTCAGTATTGCAATCCAGAAATTTTTTTAACAAGTTCTAGAGAATTAGAAATTTATCGGCAACAGTGACCAAAAAAAATTTATCGGTAACCCAAAAAAAAAACATTTTAGCAAATTGATGTTTATATACATACTATTACATATCTTATATCAAGTCTATAGAAATAGGGGGTGACAGATTGAACTGATTAGTAAAAAAAAAAATATATTTTAAATTTTTGTTCTGTAATGTACAAAAGGAAAGTTTTCCACAAGCTATAGAGAATTATGATTTTTTTTTCAGGATTAAATAGAGGTATTGCATTTCAGAAATTTTTTAACAAGTTTTAGAGAATTAGAAATTTACTGGTAACCAAAAGAAATATTTTTACACCAACAAGGGGTGGATCTAGTGGAAGAAGCTAGTCCTCCACAACTTGATGAACTATCTTTCGAATCTCTGCTGAAAGAGGTGTCCCCATTTAGTACCCAATAATGTCTTGAATAGAATTATTTCCAATAGGAGGATACCTATTGAATACCTAAAAAAAAATGTTTTTACGGTTGATGTTTATATACAAACCGTTACATATCTATACCACATTATAAGGCTATAATAGATCAATTTTATGATAAACCTGCCTTTTTAAGGTCGCATATAAAATTTGACTTTTGAACAAGTTAAAAATTTTAAATATTTTTACAGTTTATTTTAATTTATAATCCAAATAATAAAATTATGAATGTATAAATTTTTAAAATAATTCAAAGAATAAACTCTTTGTTGAATTACTCCAGATACAAGATTATTGATTTCTCTGCCCTCAATGGCAACGTCCAGTTCGTTGGCAAAAGCAAACCACGCATGCTCACTTTGTGCTTAAAAGGATTATGTCCCATCCTAACGTTCTAATTATTTGTCATACCATAATCCAGATCCAGTTGGAGGATTTTGCTTTTAAAAGTTGGGAATTAAATATGAGTGGGCTTTAATCTCACATCAAATTTTCTCTTTAACATTTTTAACTTCTTTTAATTTTTCATATTTTTTATTGAATGTGGGATTACGACAAGAACACATCGAAAGAGGGACGGACGCGGTTTTCTTTTCCATGAAAGCTAATCAATCTTGTTTTCATACGTGAAAATTATTTTTTATTTTAAAAAAATCACTGTATATACTATTTCATAAAAGATGTTAAATCGATTTTAAATTTTCAATTGCATTTATGAAATAAGAATATATGGATTTGGCATTTCGATTCATTATATGTGTATCACTTGTTATCTATGTTTATAATTTATATGAAGATAAAAGTTATATCAATTTCCTCAGAATTATTCAAGAATGTGTCATAATATGTTTGAATCAGTTTAAAATTAAAATATGTATATTTTCCACTAAGTTGTCTAAGACTTTCTGGGTCTGACTGAAGTATTTTTCAAACTTATAAAAAAAAGTCGTAAATTTAATTTAAAATGTACTTGTTATATATGTCAGTTATGGATGTCAATATAAATGAAGTTAATTTAATTTCTCTGTCTCTGTAAATTCTTTTAAATTAAATTACTTAAATTTCTCTTTAGTTTTGTGAGAATTATACACATTTTTCTTATTTTTTTTAAATGTATACAAACTTTTTTTAAAAATTAGAAGTTGCTTTATAATTTAGTCTTCTTTTTAATTAGAATACTGTTCATTAAGTAAATATATATTTTTTAACTAAAATACATTCTTAAGTATTTTTTTTATGAAAGATATTTCACTTAAAAGATTTAAAATTAAATTAAAATATAAAATCCTGAAAATAAAAAAGAAATCTATACAATTTTAACAAAACTTAGAGAAAGGCTATATAATATACTTATTCTCTTAGTAGGTTGGACTTAGACAAAAATTTTTAGCTGTTAATTATGAGATTTTTCAAAAAATAAAAATATAATATATGAAGGATATTCCTTTAAAGATTCAATTGTGTAATAATAATATAACCTAACATGGTCTTGAACCGACGACAAATGGAGAGCCATTATCCACTAAGATAAATGGGCCATCGGAGCTAAGTGATGGGCCTGAGGTTTATTCAACCTCAGTTAAGCCATAAATTCTAACTGTATTAATTTAATCATAGTTGGGACCTAAAAGTATCAAGATTTGGTAAACCACAGTGAAACCACTGCAACAACATACCTAATTTTCAGTCATGTAGATGCACCAAAATCCAAAAAAATGACTATGGGATTCTCGCTAAGAGAGTCTGGCTCTCTATATCTGTGTATTCTATGCAAAAATGAGAAGAGTACAATGAAATTTCGCATTTGTCTCTTTTTCTGTAACCCACCTAGTTGAAAAAAAAAAGTGACCTATAGTTTTTAAAATTCAAAATATTAATTAGTAAATTGTTAATTAATTCATTAATAATAATTAATAATTAATTAACCAATTAACCAATTAAACTAAATTATTGAATCAAGTCATAAATCAACCCATCATAAACAGTGCATATCCTAACATAAATAATAATTAATACATACAATGCATTCTCCAACTTCCCTATCAAAAGAGCAAGAACAATTAATCCTAAGTAATATAAACTATAGTACTATATATATTTGGGTGATGAATTTTTTTTTCTAATCTTGTGTTATATTCTGACCATCACTAGTTGTATTATTTTATTTAAATAGATTGAGATAGAGATAAATTATTGAAGTATAAATCAGATCAATTTAATAAAAAAATTAAATATATTTCTTGCATTCCAGATAAATATAAAATATTTAATAATATAGATCCCTAAATTAATTCTAGTAATTAATGTATTTATTTTAGTATATTTTGAGTCATTTTCATCCTTATGTGAAAGGAAAAGTAAATTGAATTTTTTCTTCCCACCTCATCTCCAACTAGGCAAATTTTATAAGAAGCGAGGATAAATTAATTAATTAGACTTGAGTGGTACGTCTAGGCTGGCATAGATTTAGCAAGGAAGAAGGCAACTAATGCCAGTTAAAGTGTAAACAATTAGGATTATTGTACATGTTTTTTTCCTAATTAAATGGAGCTTCCAATAAGTGCAAAGCATATAGTTATTGAAATAAAATCCTAGATTGATTTGGTTGGGAGATCGGCTCAATAGTTCATCAATTCAATTGCCGTCTCATCATTAAAATTAGTTAAATTAATCTTGTTATATTAAAACAATAATATAATCAGATCCGACATCTCTTGAAATATTTTAAGTGGTAAAGTGAAGAAAAAAAGAGAAAAGAAAATGGAATTTATATTTGTTTTGTGAATCCCATTTTTTTTCCATTTTTTTCTCTTTTTCTCTTTTCTTATTTTATTTAAAGTACTTCAAGTGATCCAACTCATACATAAACATTTTAAAAATATTTATATATATGATATATTTGAAAATATGAATACATGTGTATACATATTTATTATATATCAACATTAAGGGAACATTAGAATTATCAATTCTAATTTTTATCTTTAATTCTAATATTTTCTTTAATTTAGAAAAATTAAAATTTATTTCTTAATCTATTGGTTCTATTGCAATAAATCCCTTATCATCTAAATTTAAGTATTTTAAGTACATAAAATTATTAAAATATCCTTTTACCCTTCACTTCATTGCTAATAGTAAGCTTGGTGTTGTTCCAACCACACTTTTTATCTCCCCAACTCTCTCAAAGAGAGCCCACTGACACAGGCATGATGTATCAGATGAGGCAGAGTGTCTTTGGAAGTCTCATTTAAATATCTATGTAAAAATCTATATATTTTGAGTATCATTGTAAATATCTTGTAGAGTATTCTAAAAAACTGATATGGACTATCGGATGTAATCGATCACCATTATCTATTAAAGAGGTGGAAATGTTTTGGAACTTAAAAGAGGTCTATATAAACCTCAACCCTTCTTATTTGTAAAACATCTATGGATTTGAGTGAAAATACAAGTTTCACTTTTTTAAAATTCTTTAGTCTTCTTGTCTTCTTATCTTTCCTACTCTTAAGGGTTCGACTGACTTAGCAAAGATCAAAAGAATTGATCAAGCTAAGGCCAACACAGTTAAAGGTCAGGGAGTACCAACACTATGGTGGTATTAGAGCTTAGTTCAAAGGAGCCAAACTTGTGGGCAATGATGTCGGGCATGACTAAGAAAGTTGCTATCAATGTGGAAGAAAGAGCGAGGAATCTCAACCATATCACCAAGGTGGCAAGAAGGGACAAGGCCATATTAAGGTATGTGCTGAGGACCTTGCTACTCGTTTGTGAAAATGTCTACCTAGGAGGAAGCCATGTTAAAGATAACTAGCAAGGTGGAAAGGGTGGAGGGTGATGTTAGCACTCTAGAGAGCCGCACTCTAGAGAGCCACACTCTTGAAGAGTTTAAGAGTTTGAAGACAAGTGTGGATACCCTCCAAAATGCAGAGGAGCGATATGTTGAATCTTTGTTGTCATTAGAAGCAAAAGTGATAGATGCCATTACTACTATATAAAACCAACTCAACTCTCTCAATACTTCCTTGAAGGGCCAATGAAGGAACTTATTGGTGGCTAGAAATAGTGGAGCGAGGGAGATTAGGTTAGACCTTCCCAGGCTAAAAGAGTTCAAAGGTGTACGAGATGCCACGGAGGTAAAGAACTTTTGATGGCAAATGGAATGCTATGGAGAAAGCTTAGGGTTAAGTGATGACCAAGCTAAGGCATGCACTACTTCTTTATTCCTCTCTAACAATGCCATGCTATAGTGGTGTAGGAAGTATTCTCATATGGAGAAGGGCCTTTGCACCGTTAATACCTAGGAGGATTTTAAAAAGGAACTCAAGAGGTAATTCTATCCAGAGAATATAGTCTATAAAGCTCGAAAGAAGTTATGGAAGTTAAGGCACAAGACTATAATAACTGATTATGTGCAAGAATTCACAACACTCATGTTGTAAATTCCTAACCTAAATGGTGAAGATCTACTCTTCTACGTCCTCAACAACCTTCAAAATTAGGTCAAACATGAGTTGCAATGCCAGCGTGTGACAGATGTTGATAAGCTTATCACAGTAGCAAAAAGCCTTCTAAGATACCAAAAAGAGAAAGGTGACATCTCCAAGCCTAAATCTTCTAAACCTAATTAGGGAAAAAGTGAGAGAGATAAGGGTAAAGGGATGAACAGGGGTGGTGATGGCAGGCCACTCCAAAAAAAGTAATATGAAAATCATAAGAAGAATTCCAGTAGTTCAATTAGTTGCTTTGTTTGTAAGAATGAAGGGTTGTCATAAGTTAGGGACATTAGCTATGATGGTAGAAGGACAAGAGGTGCATAAGGGAGAGGCAAGTGCCAAGATGGGGTCACAATGACTCCTCAATGCATTAAACACTAAACCCTCGTCTAAAACTACAAAAGGTGAAGGATTGATGTATGTGGAAGCAAAGTTGAATGGGAAGCCTATTAGCCTAATGATGGATACAGGGGCAACCTACAACTTCATCATACCTGAATAGGCCAAAGAGATTGGTCTCAAGGTGACACAAGGAGAAGGGTGGTTAAAGACTGTTAACTCTTTTCCTAAGTAACTAAATGGCATAGCATAAGGGTTAAAGTATGCCTAAGAAGTTGAAGTGGGAAAGTAGATTTTTTTGTTATTCTAATGGATGATTTCAAAGGTGTGCTCAATATGGAGTTCTTGAGGAAAGTGAACATATGCCCTATGCCATACTATGATTTGGTTTGCATCTAGGAAAAAGGAACAATTTGCACAATGCATATATCAAGTGGTAGCACTAGCACTCATATTTTTGCCATGCAAGTAAAGAAGGGCTTCAAATGGGGAGAGGCCACATACTGAACCACCCTAAGGGAGGAGGATCCTAAGGATAATCCAACTGAAGACATTCCTAATGTCATCAAACAAGTCTTAGAGGAAAATCAAGACATGATGCCACTGGAGTTCCCAAACTCCCACCGCGTTGGAAAGTAGATCATAAGATTAAGGAATTGGGAGCTAGACCCCTAGCCATGACACCATAGCTTAAACTAGAGAAACTAAAGAAGCAACTCAAGGAGTTGATTGATGCAAGACACATTTAACCCTCAAAAACACCTTACAGAGCACTGGTCTTATTCCAAAAGAAGCAAGATGGATCATTGAGATTGTGCATAGATTACTAATCTCTCAATAAGATAATGATCAAGAATAAATATGTCATTCCTTTGATAGCTAACTTATTTGATAAATTAAGAAAGGCACGGTATTTCTCTAGGTTGGATTTAAGATTGGGCTATCATTAAGTTCTAGATAGGAATCCAAAGATGAAAAGAGAAACAAAGAATATCAATATGGTGTAAACAAATAGTTTTAGAGTAAGCATTACACAATCTCCAAGATCATTTAAAAAAAGAGAATATATTCTCCTATACTACACATTATGTCTTTTGGATTGCTAAAGGAGATGAGCCTAAGACTACTTATGTAACACGTTATGAGTCCTTTGAGTGGTTGGTCATGTCGTTCATATTAACCCATGCATAAGCCACATTCTATAATTTAATAAACAAGATTTTTCATCCATACTTGAATTGGTTTGTAGTAGTATACTTGGATGACATTGTACTCTATAGCAACACGTTAGAGGAGCATGTGGAACACCTATGGGCTATGTTCAAGACCTTACAAGAGAATGACTTATATGTGAAGAAGGAAAAATGCTCCCTTAGAAAGGAAGAGGTGGACTTTCTTAGGCATATTATCTCTCAAGGAATCCTATGTATGGATGGGAAAAAGGTGAAAGCTATCAAGGAGTAGGAATCACCAACCAAAATGGTAGAATTAAGATCATTTCTTAGGTTAGTTAAACTATTATAAGAGGTTTATTAAAGGCTATTTTTCAAGGGTAACCCCTCTTATTGAGTTGTTAAAGAAAAACAAGCCATGGTCTTGGATAAGAGGATGCCAAAAAGCCTTTGATGATATAAAGGCAACAGTGAGGAACCTGTGCTAACCCTCTTGGATTTTTCCAAACCCTTTGTAGTGCACACTAATGCCTCTGATTTTGCTATAGGAGGGGTTCTTATGTAGAATAGACACCCACTTACTTTTGAAAGTCACAAGTTAAATGATATATAAAGAATGTATATAGTGTAAGAAAAAGAAATGATGGCTATAATACATTGCTTGTGCACTCAAAGACACTACTTACTAGGGTCATAGTTTTTTATTAAATTAGATACTGTGGCCACTAGTTATTTTTAATCATAGAAGAAATTAACCCTTAAGCAAGCGTGATGGTAAGATTTCTTAGTAGAGTTTAATTATGTCCTAAAGTATAAGCCAAGCACAGCTAATGTTGTGGTAGACACTAAGTAGGAAGGCTAAGTGCGTGTTTAGAATCCCGTTTCAAAATTACATTTGTGTAGAAGCAACAAATTGCTACTTCCTTCCAAACGTGGTATTGAACCTTAGAAACGCTGAACCAAACACACCATAAATTGGTAGCCATAAATCAGTTGGAGGGAGACTTGGTAACTAAGATCAAATGAGAGATGAACCATGACCCTATGGCTTAAAAACTCATAGGGTTGGCCAAAGAAGGAAAAATCAGGTGGCTTTGGGTAAACAGTGGACTACTATATACTATGGGGAGAAGGATCTTTGTCCTTAAATGGGCTAGTTGGAGGAAAGAGCTAATCAAGGAGTTTCACAATTCCAAATGGCCTAGTCACCTAGGACAGAAGCAAATGCTAGCATTTTTGGAAGCAACAATTACTAGCCATAAATGAGGAATGATGTCGAGTTATATGTGAAAACTTGTCTTGTGTGCCAATAGGATAAGGTGGACAACTAGCTCCCTAGTGACTTATTAGAACCTTTAGTCACACCAAGCCAACCATTGGAAAGTGTTTTCATAGAGTTCATTTCTGCATTACCTAAGTCTAAGGGATTCGACTCCATCATAGTGGTGGTTCATACAGGCTCCAATGAACTGCACAGTAAAGGAGGCCACCTTTTATTCTTTAAGAATATAGTGAAATATTAGGGATTACCTAAGACCATCATCAATGATCAAGATCCTTGTTTTATAGGAAAGCTGTGGATGAAGCTATTCAAGTTATTGGAAATAGGTTACATTTCTTTATTAGCTTTCACCCACAGACGAATGGATAGATTGAGTAGGTGAATGCTCTGTTAGAATACTGCTTAAGGCACTTTGTAAGTGCCAATTAGAAGGATTGAGCAAAGCTGCTTGATGTGTCTCAATTCTCTTACAACTTGCAGAAGAGTAAGTGTATAAGAAGGAGCCCATTTGAAGTGATTTTAGGGTAACAACCTCTCACTTCCCATGCCCTTACTACAACCTATAAGGGCAAGAGTCCTAAAACCTTTCATATGGCTAAGACTTGGCAAAAGCAAGCTAATGTAATTAGATACTTTCTTGTCACAGTAGGCAAAAGGATGCAAAAGTTTGCTAACAAGAAGAGGCAAATGGTTGAGTTTCAAGTCAAAGACCAAATGATGGTAAAACTTCTTCCACAATAGTTTAAGGCTTTTAAAAAAGTTCACAAGGGCCTCATTTAAAAATATGAAAGTCCTTAAAAGGTAATCAAGAGAGTGGAAAAAGGTCTCTTATAAGGTGGATCTACTACCTAACTTAAAGATTCATCATGTCTTCTAAATAAGCATGCTAAAGCCATTCCATGAAGACGAGGATGATCCCCATCAAAGCATGTTCATGCGAGTGCCACCTATGATGACCAAGTCGTATGATCAACAAATTCAAGACATATTAACTCATCGAGTTGTGTACAAAAGAAAGGTACCACCAAGTACCCAATATCTGATCAAGTAGAAGGGACTACCCGAAAGCAAAGCATCATAGGAAGCACAAGAAGATCCTTGGCAATTTGAAGACCACCTACACTGGTATAAAGATAAGACAATGACAAGGATGACACTAGTTTAGGTGGGGGAGAATGACATAGGCATGATGCAGTAGATGATGCAGAGTGTCTCTGGAAGTCTCTATTTAAATATCAATAAAAAAATCTAGATATTTTGAGTGTCCTTGTAAATATCTTATAGAGCATGTTAGAAAACTGATATAGACCATCGAATGTGATCAATCACCATCGTCCATTAAGGAGGTGGGAATGTTCTAGAATTTAGAAGATGTCTATATAAACCTCCACCTTTCTCATTTGTAAAACATCTAAGGATTTTGAGTGATAATATAAGTTCTACTCTTTCAAAGCTTTCTTAACATTTCTTAGCCTTTTTGTCTTCATATCTTGCCTACTTTTGAGAGTTTGGCTGACTTAATAAAAATCAAGAAGACTGATCAAGCTAAGGCCAGCATAGTTAAAGGTTGGAAAATACAACATCGTGACACCATGCTGCTTTACAACACATTAAAACTACCAAAGCATAAACCACTAGACAGGATTTAGGGATAAGAGATTTAATTAGCTAGTAAGAAAATTTAAGTTTAAATCACTACTGCATTATGTATAAAAAAATATTTTTAAATAAATTACAGAAAATTTTAAATTTTTTTTAGAATTAGATCTTGGTATTGCAATCCAAAAAGTTTTTTTTAATCAAATTCTAGAGAATTAGAAATTTACCGGTAAAAGTGACCCAAAAAATGTATTGGTAACCAAAAAAAAAATCGTTTTAGCAAATTGATGTTTATATACATACTATTACATATCTTATATCAAATCTATAGAAACAGGGGTGAGAGATTGAACTAATTAGTTAGAAAATTTAGTTTAAATTTTGTTCTGTAATGTACAAAAAGAAAGTTTTCAACAAGCTATAGAGAGTTATAATATTTTTTCCAGAATTAAATAAAAGGTATTGCAATCCAGAAAGTTTTAACAAGTTTTAGAGAATTAGAAATTTACTGGTAAGCAAAAGAAAATTTTTTACGACTGATGTTTATTTATACAAATTGTTACATATCTATACCACATTATGAGGCTATAATAATCATTTTTATGATAAACTAGATTTTTTAAGGTCGCATTAAAAAAACTGACTATTGAAGAAGTTGAAATTTTTAAATATTTTTACTGTTAATTTTAATTTTTAGTCCAAATAATAAAAATATTCATGTATACATTTTTAAAATAATTCAACAAGTAAACTCTTTGTTGAATTACTCCACATACAAGATTATTGAGTGGCAAAAGCAAACCACAGATTTCTATAGTGGGATAGTGAGTTCTATTTTATTATCTTTTTGGATGCTCACTTTGTGTTCAAAAAGATTATGTCCCATCCTAACATTCTAATTATTTGTCAAACCATAATCCAGATCTAGTTAGAAGATTTTGCTTTTAAAAGTTGGGAATTAAATATGAGTTTGCATTAATCTCACATCAATTTTTCTCTTTAACTTCTTTTAATTTTCTATGATTTTCATTGAAAGCGGGATTACGACAAGAACACATTGAAAGAGGGATGGACGCGGTTTTCCTTTCCATGAAACCTAATCAATTTTGTTTTCACACGTGAAAATGATTTTGTTTTTTTTTTAATTTTTTAAATCACTGCATATATTATTCCATAAAAGATATTAAATCGATTTTAAAATTTTAATTGCATTTATGAAAAACAAAATATATGGATTTGGCATTTGGATTCATTATATATGTATCACTTGTTACCTAAGTTTATAATTTATATTAAAATAAAAATTATATAAATTTTCTCAGAATTATTCAAAAATGTGTCATAATATGTTTGAATTAGTTTTAAATTAAAATATTTATATTTTCAAGTAAGTTTCATCTAATACATATAAAGACTATCTGGGTCTGACTGAAGTATTTTTCAAACTTATCAAAAAAAGGTCTTAACATTAATTTAAAATGTACTTGGTATATATTTCAGTTATGGATGCCAATATAAATGAAGTTCATTTTTACTTCTCTGTCTCATTAAGTTTTTTAAAATTAAATTATAAAATTTCTCTTCAATTTTGTTAAAATTATATAAATCTTCTCTTATTTTTTAAATATACTCAAACTTTCTTTAAAATCAGAAGTTGCTCTATATTTAGTCTTTTTTTTCTTACTAAAATAATTTTTATTAAGCTAAATATATATTTTGTAACTGAAATACATTCTTAAGTATTTTTTTTATGAAGAATATTTTAGTGAAAATTTTTAAAATTAAATTAAAGTCTATATTTTGATATAAAAGAGAAATTTGTATAACATTAGTAAAATTAAAAAAATAATTTACTCATTCTTTTGATAGGTTGGATTTAGATAAAAAAATTTAGCAGTCAGTTATGAAATTTTTTAATAAAAATATAACATATATATATATATATATATTGAGATTCAATCATATAAAACTAATATAACCTAACATAATCTTGGACTAATGACAAATGGAGAGCCGGTATCCAATGAGATAAATGGGCCATCAGAGCTAAGTGATGGGCCTGAGGTTTGTTAAACAACCGAAGTTAAACCATAAATTTTAATTGCGATTAATTTAATCACAGTTCCGAACTAGAATTGCTGTGATTCGGTAAATCACAGTTAAATCACTGCAACAATATACTTAATCCTTAGTAATACAGATGCACCAAAATCCACAAAAAAAAAAAAAAAGAGAGAAGGATGGGATTCTCGCTAAGAGAATCTGGCTCTCTAAATGATGTGTGTTCTATGCAAAAATGACAAGAGTACAATGAAATTTCGCATTTGTCTCTGTTTCTGTAACCCACCTTGTTAAACAAAAAATTGACCAATAGTTTTTTAAATTCAAAATATTAATTAGTAAATTGTTAATTAATTACTAATAAAATTAATAATTAATTAAACTACATTATTGAATTGAGTCATAGATCAACTTATCATAAATAACTTATATTCTAACATAAATAATAATTAATAAAAACAATACATACTCCGACTTACCTATCAAAAGAGAAAGAACAGTTAGCTCTAAGTAATATAAATTATAGGACCACTTATATTTGGGTGATGAAACTTTTTTTTTTTCCTAATCTTGTGTTATATTCTGACCATCACTAGTTGCATTATTTTATTTAAATAGATTGAGATAAAAATAAATTATTAAAGTATAAATCAGATAATTTGAAAAAAATTAAATATATTTCTTGCGTTCAAGATAAATATAAAAGATTTAATAACATAGATCCCTAAATTAATTCTACTAATTAATGCATTTATTTTAATATAATTTGAGCAATTTTCACTCTCACGTAAACGAAAAAGTAAATTGAATTTTTTCTAAGACAACTACTGTCAGTTAAAAGTGTAAACAATTAGATTTTACTGTGTATGCTTTTTTCCTAACTAAATGGAGGTTTCAATAAGTCCAAAGCATATGGTTATTGAAATAAAATCCTAGATTGATTTGGTGGGGGAATCGACTGAATTGTTCATCAATTCAATTGTCGTATCATCACTAAAATTAGTTCAATTAATTTTGTTATATTAAAACAATAAGATAGACGAAATTTAGATCTCTTAAAATACATCAAGAGATAAAAAAAAAAAGAAAAGTGAGATCTGTATGGATTTGAAATTTGATGAGTCCCACAGAGGTGGGTCCTTTTTTTTTATTTCACTTAAAATATTTTAAGTAATCCAACTCAATCATAAACACTTTTAAAAGATTGATATGTATGATATATTTGGAAATATGATCACATGTGCATACATATTTATTATATATCAACATTACGGGAACATTAGAATTATCAATTCTGATTTTTTTTCTTTAATTATCTTCTTTAATTTAAAACAATTAAAATTTATACCTTAATCTATTAGTTGTATTGCAATAAATCCCTTATAATCTAAATTTAAGTATTTTAACTCTATAAAATTACTAAAATATCCTTCTTACCTTTCACTTCATTGCTAACAATAAGTCTGAGGTTGTTCCAACCACACATTCTATCTCCCATACCAATTACTTAATTTAGACGCCATTAATTCTTTTCCCTATTTGGTTCACTGGTTTATTTTAAGCTCTCTAATTCTCTATTTGAATAGTAATTAAACTTTGTTGGAAGTTTGTTACTATTCCCTGTATGTAATCCTCGCTCATTTACTCTTATTGAAAAGCAGATGGGGTATGTTGCTAAAGGCTTAGATTTCAGGGATACGAAGTTTGTGGGCAAGATTGTGTGTTTCACCATAATAGTAATCTCAGAATTTTAGGTTGGAGGGAGAGACATGAGTTTACTACCTAACATGTCCGATGACACATGTGAAAACCTAACGGCATATCCGGGGAGAATTATAGTTGTTTAGTTTCATAAAAGTAAATAGAGTCTTTGCTAAGAGTGAAAAAGAATGGAATGGAGAAAACATAAAAGTCTTGACCTTGGATTTGTTCCCACGACAAGTTTAGAGGGTTGTAGAATTTGAAAGCTATGAATTGGTAGATTGGTTGGCGAAGATGATGAAGAGTGCAAAAGTGGTATTAAATAATAGGAAAGGTATTTTAGTAATCTTATGTGATTAAAATTTTTAAGTTTAAATGATAGGAGGCTTATTGCAATTTTTCTAATAGATTATGGAATCAATTGTAAATTTTTACATTAAGAAAAACATTGTAATTAGAGACAAAATTCAAGATAGATAAATATAATTTTTCTGAACATTAATTAATTTCATATCGAAAGTATATTTTTATGATGTTTGATATGCTTCTATATTAATTTTTAGTACACTTTTTTTTTATAAAAAATTACTATAATATATTTTATTTAAATTAATTAATTAATAATTAATAACAAATGGTCACACAAATCCATAACTAGAGCAAGCTAGCACAAAACATGAGAATGATGCTTTGTCGTCCGCCTCGATGCCAAAGTCAATACTTGGCCACAGAAATAGAAAAAAAAATAATTTTATAAATAAAAAATGACCATTACATTTCTACTTTAAAAAAGTTAAAAAAAAAAGATACTCTTAAGTAATAGTTATAAAAGCATAATGAACATTACTCAAAAATTTTAATTTCTATTTCTATTTCTATCAAGGCTATAAAAACTATATCAAGTCAATCTATTGGATCAAGAACTAGCTCCTAATCCAATTTGGTTAGCCTAAAAAATTGGTTAACTGAAAAATTAGTTAGATCGATCAAAAGTAAGCTAAATTGGTCAAACTGGATCAATAAAAAATCAGTTTAAACTAGTTAGTAAAGTTTTTTTTTTTAAAAAAAATTTTCTTATATAATAAAATAGTTCATCTTGGATAAATTTGACAAATTAAAAATAAAAAATACTAAAAAAAGACAGGATTAAAATATAAACAAATAAAAAAAGAGATAGATAATATAAGAAAAATAAAAAAACGTATTTGGTTATTTTTTGTGTTTACTCTACATTATGTCTCATCTTTTAGTAGCATTTTTTTCAAATGTCAATGTATTTGGCTAAAATTGTTATTTTTTTTTTGTTTTTCTTAATTTTTTAATGATAAATATAATCTTAATATAATTTAAAAATTCTAAAAGTCCAATATTAAATATTTGTAATTATTATTTAATAATATTGATAAATTTTTATTATTTTTTAAAAATAAAAAAATGAAATTATTTTTCAAATATATAATTATATTTTTTTATTTCTTTTTCTATCTTATGTATGAAATGAAATGTTAAAAAAGTTATTCATACTCATAACTTTTTTTTTAAATCTTTTATTATTAAGAAGTAAGAAATTCTACTTATGAATCTTTAACCAAATTATATGGTATTCAGGTGGAAATTTGTGTTGTAAGAATAAAGAAAAATTTTGAATGTCAAATTTTCGCATTCATACAAGTAAAACATCAACTGTGAACTAGTAGAGTTGTAATACTCTAATCCGTTCGCCAGAAAGAATTAGAGAGTAAAAAAGTAAGGAAGCAGAAAAAATTAAGTAAAATTTTGATTTTATCTTTATAATTATTATTTAATAATAATTATTCAATGATATTATAATATTTTTTATCTACAAAATCATCTTTTTTTATTTTTTATTTATCATTAATTTTTTACTTATCAAATGGGACGTAAGTAATAAAAAATTATTTTGTATTTATAATTTATTTGAGAGAACCCAATTTAAAGTTTTTAAGTTACATATAAATTTTAAAACTTTTTATAGTACAAAAATTTATTTAAATCATAATTAAATTCATGGTTAACTAGAATATCTTGTTTGTAATATGAAAAAAATTATATTAGCTGAACGTTATTAATAGTTGACTGTTATTTTGAGAGAAAAATAGAGGGGAGAGTTTTTTCATTTTGTTCGGGATAATAGAGAGGGGTCAAAGGCCTAAATAAACAAAAAAGAACTAAATAAACAAAAAAGAAATATTAAGTGTCGCGGGAGGAAGAGGTTCCCGCCTTATTAATAAAGAACATCAGACTAAGAATATAAGGTATAGAGTACCAAAAATGGCACCTTCAGGTAAGCTTTAAGTTGTGGTTAGCTAAAACGTCTGTTCATTTACTTGCTTCACACGAGAAGCATGAGTTATCTTGAGGGATCATAAATAAAGGGAAGAGAGAATATTTAATTTAATAAGAGACTATAAACTTATTTTGGGTGTTAATTTACTATTTCAAACGATATTGAAATAATCTCTAAAGGATTAAATAAGAGACTGTAACTTTATTAACAAAAAAATTAAAAAAATTGATGTCTCAACTCATTATGAACCTAGAGTTTCAGGAAAAAAAAAAAACCTTTTCTGAACCTAGACTCATTATGAACCTAGACTTCCGGAAAAAAAAAATTTAAATAAAATTGTATAACGTATGGTACAATATATATATATACTGACAGTGCAGGATTTGAGAATTTTTGTTATATAATATTTGCGTCAAAAAACCATTATTTTGCTACAAATCAAGGAGTGCGAGCATAGTTATCCTTAATATTATTGTTAACGAAATTAAAGACAAAAATACTTTTTTAAACTAGATGATTGGAACTGTAACTAACAACAAAAATTACAAAAAAGAAGTTGAAATAAATATTCTGTGGTATTACAAATTACAGTTTAAAATATTGGACAAAATGATTGATTGGATATACCAAAAGAAATATTTATTTCAACTTCTTTTTTGTAATTTTGATAAATAAGTCTTTATCAAAATTACAAATAAGTCTTTATCAAAATATTTATTTCAACTTCTTTTTTGTAATTTTGATAATTCCCTCCTAAAACTCCGATCACTTTTGTTGAAGTTAGAATATTGATAAATAAGTCTTTACATTACTGCCTTCGCTTTTATTAATAAAATGGGTTATATTAATGTGATTATTTATTTTGTTGAAAGTAGCTCTTTATTCAGGTGTCATTAAAGTTCACCATCTACCTGTTTTCAATTTTTTCTCTCAACCCATAAACAAAAATTCTAATCTTTGATTATAATTTCATATGAATTGGCCATTGATTTTACCGACATAAAAATATTTTTTATTTAATTTGAAATGACATATGAAAATTGTTTTCCAATGCCGACGATCTTTTATTTTATTTGGTTTTATATATAAGAGAATTTTTAAAGGTTTGATTAATAAACCACTAATATTTGATACATTAATTATAGTATTTTAATTATATTTTCCATTAAATGAATCCTTTAAATTATGAATAATAGTTATCATTAATTTTAAAAAAAAGATGCACACATTAAATAAGAACATTCTTAAAAAGTAATTTTTATTTGAGATTATATTAAAAAATTAATTACTTTTAACTAATTTTTTTAATTCTTATGAGTTAGTTATTTGTTTCTTATAAATATAACCAGAACAAGTATATTTTAAAACCAGCCTATGAAAAATTATTAGAAAAATGATATACCAATCAAAATATTGGTTCAAATGTTACATATATTTTTATTTATTAATTTATTATTACAAACGAAATTAAATAAATTTATTACAATTATATTTTGATTTAATATTTATTATATTATATAAATAAATAATATTTTATTCAATTAGATCACTTAAATATTTTTTATATTAATTTATTGTCTAAATAATAATGATATAATTTTTAAATAATTATATAAAATTAAAAATAATAAATCAGTTAGTATCTTTTTCATTGTAAGTTGAGACACCAATTTTTTTTTAAAAAAAAATCGGTTTTTATACAAGTGAAAAATAAAAGTTGGTATAGAATTCAAGTAAATAACAACGGCAGCAGAGGGTTTGGGATATTTATATAATATAAAAAATTGAGAGAGATATATGGAAGAACAAAAAAAAGAGGGAGATATATATGCTGACCGGCTACTGTCATGACAAGTAATTAATTTCTTGACGAGTTAAGTATTTTGACAAATAATATTTTTTAAACGAAAATAGTAACCTAAAGAGGAAAAAAAAAAAAGTATACTCAACCTCTCTTCATATCAATGAGGAAATCCCGGGAAAAGAAGGAGGCCTCAGGGACATATGCGCGGCTGCTGGGGCTGAAGAATATGAAAGCCATTACATGGAGAATTTAATGTAAGGTCTTGAGGGTCGTATCAGCTATTATCTGCAAGGCAAATTTTCATATGAGAATTGTAACTTTTAAAAAATATGATAAGAAATTTTAAAAATTAAAATTGTTTTGAAGGATTAAATTTACTATTAATACTGTTTAAAATTATTACTCATAGTCCCTAAAATTATAACTTAACTTTCTTATGTTACAAAAATATTTTGGATTTGTTATTATATCTTAATGAAAATACTCTTGTAATATTAAAAAAAAATCAAATTGTACTTTTTAAGAAAACGAATAGTATTTTTAAAAAGTACCAATGATAATATTAGTCCCTTGGTCTTTCAAAGATATTTTAATTTTTAAGATCTTTTAGTATTGTTTTTACCAAATTATGATCTTTATATGTCATTTTCCCTACTTGCAATATTTGGTTATGAGACAACAAATTAATTAATTTAAACTTAAATAAAATAAATTGAAACTAAATATTTTAAGAGTAAATTATATTTTTTAAATCAAATAAATATAACCTTATATGAATTTAATCATTTGGTTTCCAAAATATTATCGTAAAGATTAATTATATTAATATCCAACAAAGCCAATTTTATAGTGCTTGGTTTGAGAAAATGTTTTTAATGTTCATTTCTTAAAAATAATAGTTATTCTCATTTTTTTTTTACATTTTGAAGATATGTTTGGTTGTGTAGTTTTTAAAATTATTATTTTCATTTTTATAAGTAAAGAAACAAACCAATCATTTTCTTGTCAGAGTCTCTAAACCAATTTTAAAAATGTGCCTTTAATGTTCATTAAGGCTTGTTTGGCACATCATATTATATTTGATAAAATAAATTAATACAATATATCATAAATTTATTAGTTATGTAGTGCAAATATCATTATATACACTTATCTATCAAACCTTACTTGTACATTAAAATAATAGATAACTTAAATCAAGTATTGGCAAGTAGGATTAGATTTGATTGAGTTGTGATGTACAAGCCCCTTTCAAAACTTCTCTATTCCAATCCCAACACCATCGGAATCTACTTGCACAATAGTTGCCATCGTCATTGCTATCAAACTTATCTCTTATAGTTGCCATTGGCGTTGCCACCAACTATACTTGTAATTGCCACTACTCATCCCTATATTCATTTCCTTCTCTAATATGTAGAATAACAAGCATTTGTTTATAGCTCTTCTTCCCTTTATATCTATCAATACAAGTAAAAATGACATATAGAATGGAAATTTTCTTTTGAATCTCTAAACTTGCAAATCCATTACTTGATTTTTTTTTTTAATTTTCTCTTTTTTTGGTATTATAAATTGTTCTACTTTATTCATGGGTGTGGATGGATTTAATTTTTAGAAGTGCATGCCAATTGGGTCTCCATCACCTAATCTTTACCAATTATTCAATTAATGTTCTTTTTCTTCTCTTCCAATTTTTTCCATCATTTTCACAAACAAGTTCCCTTTCATCTTTATATATTTTATCTTTCACTAATATATTCTCTTATATATTATTTCAAAATTAAAACTAGGTTTTAATAAGAATCTTTACTACTGTTGTTTATGCCCAAAATCAATACAATAGATAAACTTGTAAATAGTTTTTTTTTAAAAAGAAAAAAGTAGCATTACTTGGAATAATATGATATATATGCTATTATCATATACTATCTCACTCCTAACATGAAATAAAGGATAATTGGAGATGTTATATGTAGTTTTTTCCCCCTTTCACTCTACAATTTTATCACCTCTAGAATATCTTGCAAATTCCGTTTAGTTGATTTGCTTGCTATATTGAATTTTATGAATGCAATTTTCTGAAGTTGCAAATCTTGAAATATATGCACATGTTATGAATTTTACTAACTAAAGATGTTGCTTATGTTAACAAAAATATAATGAGTAAATTTTACTTTTATAGTTACTTTTGTGGAAATAAATTCTTTAATGAGTATTTTTTAAATTTAGTGATATGGATCTTTAAAAAGTTTGAGCCAAATCAATAGCTAAATGACCCAAATGGATGGTTTAATGATATAAGCGAGCTCCTTAATGTGATGTCAATGTGTTTGATGATAGAGCAAGTTTTTGTGAAAATGATAATTGTATGTATTATGTCATATCTACATGTGCAAAGG